>JAQQSK010008759.1:0-13370 GCA_028658325.1 Potorous gilbertii
ACAGTCTTCCCTAAGACTATTGGAATAGTCCTGCCACTAGGTCCAGCTTTTTCATTGCTCTCAGGAGGTTGCACTTGGCACGTGTATCCCCATCTCACTCTTCTAAAGGGAGGGAGTTACTAGGTTGCAATTCATGTTTAGAAAATATTATTAAATTGTTATATGCATTAATGAAATACTCCTCAACTCTGTCAACAGCAAGGCTAGATGTGACATATTAAAGATAAAGCTAAGCTTCTTTTACCATGCAGGTAGAAAACTTCTCTGTAATGTTGAATCTTGGAGAGATACCAGGGCCCTGAGATATTAAATGACATGCCTTTAGGCTGTCATATTCAAATGTATCAAAAACAGGAATTCTTTCAGACTCCCAAGACTAGCCCCCTGTCTCATATGTCATACTGCCTTTATTTGTTGAATGTCTGATACAATCTCAATTTTAAATTTAAGTATTTTCTGCTAATAGTTGTTAATTTAAAAAAGAAAAATTTAAGCATTATTTGCCTTTCATTCAGAGTCTTTCTTTTTTAACTCAGGTGCATCAAGAGAGTGTACACATGATTCAAGTCACAAGCAACTTAATCAATGAGACTGTAGCCAACCACCCGGAATGGGCAAAGTAAGGCCACCTTCCTGAAGTCTGAGGTTTGACCAGAGCAGTAGGAATGGATAATGAGGCTTGGCATTTCTCCTTTGATTGGAGACCATAATTTTTTAAAAACTGAATAGAGTAGGCTCCATTTCATATAGGAATGCTGACTTAGTGACAAAAAATACTCTTCCCCCAAGTATCAAAGACCTTGGAAATCTTCACTTCCTTTGGAAAGAATGACCCATTCTAAAACTAATAGCTGCCCAAGACCTCTCAACTTGCTTTCATTTTGTCCAGAAGAGATGGAGACAATTCCTAGACCTGAGATTTCACCTCCTTCTACTAAGGCAGGTCAACACCTTTGCAACTTCATGCTTAGAGCGTAGAGCACTTTGAGGTTAAATGACTTGCCCACGGTCACATGGAGACAGTATGTGTTAAAGGTGGAACTGATCTTCTCTCCAAAGCTGGCCGTCCATTCACTGTGTGCTGTCAGCAGGGTAACATGAATGTAAATATTTCACCAGATTGGAACAGGAGAGGCATAGTGACTGGAGGGCACCTTCAGTATTATCAAGACCTGGGTTTAAGTTCCACAACTTGTGGGCTTTGTGACCCTGGGCAAATTACCCCCATTAAGACTGTAGGTGGCAGAATTTGTATGTGTTGGTAGAGGGGATTTTCTTCATACCAGTGAGATCGCAGGTCTAGTCCTTACTCCCTCCCTGGGCCTCTCACAAAATAAAAACAGTGAACTCTCAGTTAACACAGTCATTTTGTTGCAAGATTTCTGTGACTTACCATTGGAATTAAATCTCCTTAGATGCTTCTGTCTTTGTTTGCCCTACTCCCAGTTCTTTTAGGTCTATTTAGAAGAATAAGAACATATCTATCAACATTGGCCTAAGGCATCAACAGAAAGAACTACTGATTAAAAAAAAAAGGCTTTGAATCTAAATGTTAGTAACCTCCAGACACAGAAATGACATTTTCTATCACATTTTGGAGCATGCAGCACTTGTCAATTAATATAGGGTAATTGTACGGTTTTGATATCACAGTCAATGTTGTATACAATATAGATTTTCCTTTTTTAGATTATTTGGGAGAGTAAAGTTTGCTTAGCTGTTATCTTCATACTTAAAAATTATATAATCTGAAATTTCCAATTTTTTTTAACAATAGCTAGCATTATATAGCACCTACTGTGTCCCACTAGGTACTTTACCAATGTTACCTCATTTGACCTTCACAACAACCTCATGAGGTAGGTACTGTTATTAACCCTTATAGTTGAGGAAACTGAGGCCAGCAGGTTAAATGACTTGACCAAGGCCACATGTCATGGTTGGTATGTGGCGGAGGCTAGATTTGACTCCAGGCCCAGCACTCTGTCCACTGGGCCATCTTGTTGTCTCTTAAGAAAAATGAAAAAAATAAAAAATTCAGTATTTCATATTCTTTCACCTCATGTCATTATTAATTCTAAATGAGTCCTCTGGCAAAATTTTTATCTCCTTACTCTATCTCAGTAAATAAAAGTAAACAAGTCTAGGTGACCCTAGAGAAATCCTAGACAACTAAGGTAGAAGTTTTGGGGAGAGAAAAAAGTGAAACCTAGAGTCCAGAAGAAAGACCCTATAGATAATTTAGGCCAGATCCAGGAGACAGGATTAGAATGGATACAACTTCATTTCCACCACTGAGGCAGCCTATGTGTGTGTATTCATAATTCTGTGTTTGTTATCTATACTTTACTGAAAATATACTTTAATCTTTCCTTTTTTTTTAAACCTCAGTTGGCTTCCTGAAGCTCAGGTAGTTCAAAGAGCTCTCAATTCTGCAGCTAATAATGTCTATCAGTATGGTCGAGAATGGATAACACATAAGGTAAGGTGGGAAAGATAACATTTTTTTCTGTTTTCTTTTTGTTTACTCTATATTTTTGGCAACTCTTTTATTATCAAATAATGGAGGTTTAACTAACTTCTTGGAGACAATAGAGAACAACTTGTGAAATTAAAGTTTCAGTGTATTATTGATCATAGTTTAACATTAATTTAATGAACAGAGCCTTGAATACACATACATAAGCTGCTTCGGTTCTCTATAGGGGTCTTTCTTCTGCACTCTACGTTTCATTTTTCTCTCTCCAAAAACTTACACATTGTCAAGATTAGCTTTGATTGCTGACAGTTTAATCACTTAGGTTGAAGAATCAGAAAAACTATTAGGTAACATTTAATTTTGATTAAAGAACTGATGGGTAGAGTAGAAGTGGCATGAATGTCAGGAGAAAAGTGGCCTTCCCAGTAGAGTTTGAGATAGCCAATGATGAGAAAACCAATCATATTTAAATATATTGTGGACTGTAGAAAGTTAAGGAAAAGATCGATGTGGATGGAAGCTCTCAAAAGTGAAATTCTAGCAATACATAGGTATCTTTCTGGAGGGACTTAGATGAAAGGCAGAGCAGCTGAAAAGGCAGAGCATAAAGAAAGCTGGTGAGGATGGCAGCCGCAGGACATCTAACTCTTTGCCTGTTGCCTGCAACCCTGGCTCTTTCTGCCCCTCAATGCTTCTTTCCACAATGGCAGCAGCAGCTCACACCTCTCCCTCTGGATAAGAGAGGGAAGAGGGACAGAAATTCCCAGAGATATTAATGATAGGTCTTGAAAAGAAGGAGGGCCTTTAATCCCAGATAAGTAAAAACATCCTCCAAGTATAAGAGCACAGAACTGTTGCTGGGCTGAGGGGTACTAGGGCGTCCACCTCTACCTCTGATGGGGCATCTGATCCTTGGCTCATGCTTATGGTCCAGATTTAGTGTTGGGGATCCAGGTCTTCAGAGAGAAGGTTAGCTGTCATATCCTTGGTTCATTATGCCCTCATCCTGCAGCCCTTGAGAAAATGACTTAAAGTTTAGATCTGACTTATTATGTCCAGTATCTCCCCAAACGAAAGAAATGAGGTATGTAATGTACACTGTAGATATGTAAGGCAAACGATACCGCTGGACTTCTTTTTTAAACTCTGAACGACATAAAAGAAATGCTAAATGCAAAAGACCCACAGGGATGAATTTTTTTTTTAATGAGGTAACTTATAATTAGCATTGTACTACTAGGATTTCTGCTAGTTGTGTGACCTTTGGCAAGTGATTTATCCTCATTTGTGTTGGTTTCCTCCACTGTAAAATGGATATCATGACACCTTCCTCCCAAGGTTGTAGTGAGGAGCAAATGAAATAGTACTTATAAAGTGCCTGCAGGAGGCCCTTTAGAAATGCTTATTACCTTTCTTCCTACTATCCTCAGTAATAATCCTAATAATAAGTAATAGTCGTTATTGTCACATAATATATATGGCCAATCATTCCTGAACTTCTGGGGTGTACAAGTGTCCTTACACTTGACTAGATGTAGCTTTGACTGGTCCAGGAGAAGCATGCCTTTTCTTCTGAGTGCTCAGGTGAGTAGGATAGGACCTCACTTGTATTCATGTGTAGTATAATGGGCCTGGTGAGAATCAGCCTAATTGGACCAATAGTTCAGTTGCTTGAGGTGAAAACTGGTACCCAGAATAGTTTGTTCTTAAATGCCTTCTTTAGACTCTAATCTTTAGCTAATATCAGAGGACATGAAATGGGAAAGAGGTACTGGCTATTGTTTTACACATGTATTTCAGCAAGATGTTTGACATTCCTTGTCAGTTTCCTTGTGGACAAAATGGAAAAATATAGGCTAGATCAGTGTTCCCAACTACACTTCAGAATTTTTTTTCCTTTGAACAGTGAACTACTTTATCCTCAGTCTCAGCCAATAATTCTCAGTTATATTGGAGAAAGGAGAAGCAAGACGTTTTTGTTTCGTTTTTTATGTTTATAGGTGTTAAGAGATAAGGATACCAGATATTAAAATTTTTGTGAAGTGGCAAAAAGTTTGTCATGGACTAGTGCCAAATGATAAATAATTAACTGTTTGGATTTGTAATGAGTTTAGCAGTTGTGCCCCAAAATACAGAATAATCAATTATTGTTCAACTAAAGGGAGGTTTTCAGTATTTAGAAGTGATTTGGATGACAATATTGGAGAGCGTGGTCATCAAATTTCTGAATCATAAAAAACCAGAAACATTTGCATTAGATGGCATGGTCAGATTTCAAATCAGGAAAACACCTAAATAAGGAACAATGAGCCAAATCTAACAAGATTAAATATAAAATTATGATTAGTGATAAATTATAAAATTATATAAGTGATCTTTAAAATAACTGATTTAACATGTTAAATCTAGTATATTCTTTTAAAAATACAAGTTATACTTAATAAATTTGTGGTTTCATGAACAATCTTTTTCTTTTTTCTTTAAATGGAAATGCTCATGTTGATGTTTGTAATGTACAGAATAACAAAAAAAAAATGTTTTTCTAAAAAACAAGGCCAAAAGATAAATGAATTAACTGGCTGAGTTAATAGAAGATAGTTTTGACATTTTATATCATTTGTTCCACTAGGTATTTCTTAATTTTATTTGTTGGTTAACATTTGTTAATTAAATTTCTTAATACAAATACTTCAACTTTTGTTCACAAATAAGAATTATTTTGTCCAAAGCAGACAGTTCGGATGCAGATATCCAGGCACTTATCATGTCATTGACAATGCATTACTCTTGAGGTGGGTTCACAAAAACTTACGTAGAAATTACTCTTAAACTCTAACGGTAACAATGATTAACAAACACCAAGACGCCAACCGTTAAGCAGGGGTTCTCTCTCAGAGCTACCTGCTCAGTATGACTCCTTCCTCTTCACTCTTTTACCGTATGTTCCGTTTAGTCACTAGAATAAAACTGACTATCCTAGATACTTAACGAAATAATAGAATAAAGAAGAGGGTTGCATTGGAGTTTTGTATTGTGGGGTGTTAATTTTTACTGTTTATATGCTTTTTAAAAAATCTTGAACACCAGAGTTTATTTGGCACATGTAAATAGATGCCAGTAAATTTTATTTTCATGTTATTGTTTTCTGTAACACTAAACCTGTTTTTGTGTCTCTTGTAGCTTCGTAAGATTTTGGGAGATAAAGTGAATAATACTGCTGTGATCGAAAAACAAGTACTAGAACTCTGGGACAGACTGTATCACTCTTGGTTTGTAAAGGTGAGTAACTGGTGCAACTTACAAAGATATGGAATTTTTGAGAAGATATATTTCATGTCATTATAAGGAAAAATCCCTAAAAGAGTGGTTCAAAAATGAAAAATGCTACCTAAAAGATAATGAGTTCCACATCTCTGAAAGCATGCCAGACAAGTCAGTATGTTTATTTGCCAGGGATGGTGTAGAGGGTATTCATTTTTCCGATAGTGTTTGGACCAGATGATCTCTAAGATACCTTCTGACCTTCAAGATTCTATGTTAGCTATAAATTATTTTGTAAAATCTGCTAACATATAGGGATACTGGTTTAATTAACAAGTTATTATTTTCATTTATTGAGTGTAAAGTCTCAAATTAGGCTCTGTAATTAATTAGTAGCAATTGACTAGTCAGTTTTAAACCCCAATCTGATCAGTTCTTTTAGACTTACATATTTCCTTACATAAAATAAACAGTTCCTCCTCTATCACATTTTATTTATGCCCTTCTATTTTTCCCTTAGCTCTGATACCAGAAAAGTTTTTAATTTTATAATGTTAAAAGTGCATCACCTATAGAAGAGGCCAAGGATCTCTGTCTGAAATCAACTTTTTACCAAATCTTCACAATTTCCCCCTTTCCTTTTAATCTATTTATGTCTGACTCCAAACTCACATATAAAAAATTATCGTATTAGGGGAAAATGGTGGCATTGAAGTAACAGCTAGAATTAGGTATGTGCTTGCTCAGCCATTGCAAATTTAGCAGGAATTATGAGCTGCAGACAAGACACAGGATGGAAGAGGGAGTAGTTTTCCTCAGTGCTTCTGAGGGGATAGCAGAAGCTTTGCTTTTGTAAATTTATCAAGTTGAGAGAGAACTAGTAGTAAATGAAAACCATTGTTTGTCTTAGTGACCTGCCGATGATTTAATAACATTTATCTAGAGTTGGTTGGAGAGCAGTAATGAGATGCTGGTATTAGGTCAGGCTAACTCCAAGGCAAGGAATTGGGATCTCTTGAGTAGAAAGCTGTATTTTTTTATTTCATGTGTTGATGGGCCAGGAAATTAATAAAGCCGTTATTTGTTACTTTTTTTTCCAAGCAAATATGAAATGAAAAAAATAGGAAAGTTTGTGTGCAAGCACTTTTTACATAGGTGTTTTTATAATGCCACTTTTGTTTTTCTTGACCAGGAAAACATATGCCTATATTCTTGCTATTTACTTAACCTCCTTCATTGGTACTTCAGATTAAATAATCAGAAAGCATTTATTAAGCATCTAACTATTTGCCAGGCACTATGCTAGAGGCTGGGAAAAGAAAGACAAAAATGAAACCATAGCAACACATTCATATATAAGTATATTTAAAATATTCTCAAGGGTAACACTGGGGAGGAAGATATTAGCAGCTAGGGTGACTAGCATGGGGGCGTCCTGAAGAAGCTTTCACGTGAGCTGAGCTTTGAAGGAAACTGAAGATTCCACAACATGGGTGTGAAGAGGGAGTGCATTCCAGACATCAGAGACCACTGCCACAAAGGCACAGAAATGCAAGATACATATCATGTGTGGGGAACAGACACATGTCCAGTTTTGCCCTAGAGAGAGTAAGGAACCATTGAAATTTCTTGAACTAGGGTACGACATGATGAAATTTACTTTGATTGTTGTGAGGAAAATAAATTGGAGATGGAAAAGACTAGGGGTGGGGACTCCAATGAGAACTGTTAAATTGTCTGAGAAATGATGAGGCCCTGGACTAGAGTGATCATTTAAGTAGAGAAATGAGGACAGATGTAAGATATTTGTGGAGGCAGAATCAACAAGATTTGGCAACTGATAAGATGGGTGATGTGAGAGAGTGACGAAATCAGTGATGACCCCAAAGTTGGAATCCTAGGTGACTGGAAGATTGGTGGTGCCACTAACTGATATTTGGAAGTTTGGAGGACGGAGGCCTTGGGAAAAAAGTTTATGAGTTTTGTTTTAGACACATGGAGATTCTGATGGATGCAGGAAACCAATTGGAAATACCCATTAAGTTTGTTGGAGATGTGGAACTAATATTCAGAAGAGAGACTAAGACTGAATACATAGATCTGGAAGCCATTTTTATATAAATACTAACTAAACTCATGGTAGTTGATGAGGTAACCAAGAGAATATGGAAGAACAGAGTATGCCCAGGATAGAGCTTTCACATGGGCTCAGTGGAAGATGATCCAGGAGAAGAGGATGAGAAGTGGTCAGTCAGGAGGATGAACCAAGTATCCTAAAAGCCCAGAGAAGAGAATGTGGCCATAGGGTCAAGAAGAATGAGGATCAAGAAAAGGCCATTTGATTTGGTGAGTGAGAGATCACTAGCAGCTCTGAAGAGCCCACTTTCAGTTGAGTGATGAGGTTAGAAACCACCGAAAGCGGCTGAGAGGTGAGAGAGGTACATGTGAAAGTCAGGAGAGGACTTTTTCTAGGAGTTTAAATGTGAAAGAGAAGAACTCTATAGAATGATAAAACCAAGGTGAGGATTTTTCAGAGTGGGGGAAAGCTAGTGATGCAGAAAAAGTTAAAATCTTTCATCTTCATTGTTAATAACAGAGAAAACATTTTACATTGTCAGAATTGGAGGAAACTATTCGAAGACAGAAATCCTACCAGTAAATATTGTAGATTTTAATGGTTGTCATTTGCTGGACTTCTTTTAGCTGTTATCTTTGTTTCCTCCAACAGGAGTAAATTTCTTCCCATCTTTTTTTTTTTTTGGAGGCAGGTGAGGGGTGCCGTGGATGGAGCATTAGGCCTGGAATCAGGGAGTTCTAAGTTAATCCAGCCTCAGACACTTAGCTTATTAGTTGTGTGATTCTGGGCAGGTCACTTACACTCTCTGCCTAAATTTTATCAGCTGTAAAACAGGGATAACAACAGCACCTAACTCATAGGGTCTCATGAGATAGATGAGAAGTGCTTAGCACAGTACCTGGCACATAGTAGGCACCCTGTCAGTGCGTATTCCCCTCCCCTTCTTTAGTCACACATCTCTTAAATTCCTCACTCCTGCCAATCCAGCCTTTTCCTAACTTCTTTACATGTGATCACCCGAAATAAAAATTAGTCGTTATAGTTTGCCTTCAGTTCAATAGATATTCAAGCAGCTGTAATGATTTCAAAGGAGAAGTTTGAACAACATACTTCGAGAAATGTGAGGGGAGGAAATCATTTCTACCTTGTTGCAGAAGGCTTCATCTTTTTGGAGAAATTGGCATCTGGCATGGGTGCCTTGAAGGAGGAATGCTCTTCAACAGATGATGATTGGAGTAGTTAATTCCAGATGTAGGGAATGGAATGAAGAAAGGTAGAGAAACAGAGAGAGAACAAGATGAGAAAAGGTAAAGCAGTCCAATGTGACTAGACTGCAAAGTTTGTCAGGGAAGTAGTCTGGAATAGTAGTGGAAAGGACAGTTGGTCCCAATTGTGGAGGGTCTTAAATTTTTCATATCTACATACACACACACACACACACACACACACACATACACATATATGAAAATACACAAATATATATACATGTATATGTGTGTTATGAGTGTGTATATGTGTATTTGTACATGAATTCAAATACATAAATTTTACAAATACATATGTTCACATCCCCCTGAAATAGGAAATTACTTCTTTCTTCCTGCCTTAATAGGTCTTGACTGCCATGCCTAGCTACTAGAATCCTGCCTTTCAGGACAATATTGAGAGTGTAATGGAGGCTGAGAAAGTAGCTTCAGTCTTGTCACAGGTACAGGAATAGCCATCTTCTCTCCCTAACTCCATCACCTCTAGGCTTTGACTTCTCGTCCAGCTCTGGTAAGCCTCTCTGTAACTGCCACAGGGTCATAGCTGCTAAATCCAGCTGCTTCCCATATAGTGATTTTGAGGACCTAAAACCTATATCATTCTATTCAACCCGTATTAAGACAGTCACTTGTGACCTGACAACCCTTGGGTAAAAATAGATAATCCAAAATATGAGTTAAGTCTGTCCTCTACACCTAAGTGATCTGACTACGAGGAGGGTGAAGAGGTCACTCAGTAGGCCTGTGTTCATCTGTTTTTCTTGAATCCGAAAGGCATAGAGAGAAACCTGGAAGATAAATGGAGAAAGGAAGAGAAAGAAAAGATGGAGAAAGTAAGGAAAATGGAGAAGCTAGAAAAGCATGAGAGGAAACGAAGAAATATATGGTTGTAAAGTAATAAGCAGTAATAATAACTAGCGTTTACACAGCTCTTGTCAGTCTGTTCTTTCCTTTGATGCTCATAGTCACCCTGCAAGGTGGGTGCTGTTATCTTCCATGATACAACTAGAAAGGCTCTGTCTTCCTGACGCCAAGCCCACTGTCCTAGCCAGGATGCCTCCTTGTTGTCACAAGCAATAAAATTAATGTTGACAAGTTTCTTTTGCGTCAGGAGACACAGTCCATTCTTAAACTTAGATATGAGGAAGGCAGCACTTTTCTGTGTTCAAACAACATACAGAGAATTAAAGTACAAATATATAATAAATTCTTGGTGTTTTAGATGGTAGGCTGTTTCACTCTTGTAATAATTCAAAGCTTTTTATGTCTAAATGCTCATTTAAGTACTTTTAGATATGCTTCTAAAAATCCAGTCCTTTTAAAAATATTCAACATTTTATTTTTCTCCCCCATTTACATGTTAAAACAATTTTTAAAAGATTTTTAAAAGATTTTAAATTCTAAGTTCTGTTCCTCCCTCCCTGAGATGGTAAGCAATCTGATATAGTTTATACATGTGCAAGGGCAACTGGGTGATGCAGTGAATAGAGCACCAGTGCAAGAGTCAGGAGGACCTGAGTTCAAATCTCACCTCAGACACTTGACACTGACTAGCTTTGTGACCTTGGGCAAGTCACTTAACCCCACTTGCCTCATGCTGGGTTATCTCCAGTCATCCTGATGAATATCTGGTCACTGGATTCAGATGACTCTGGAGGAGAAGTGAGGCTGGTGACCTGCACAGCCCTCCCTCACTCAAAACAAAGTCAAGTGCAAGCCATGTCATCATTTCTCTGATGGCATGGTCTTCTTCGGCAACGAAGGACAAACACACACACGTGCAATCAAAGCCATTATTTTTTTAAAAAACTCAATTTAATATTCATATTCTGTTTTGCTTTGTAGAATGTCACACATTCTGGAAGAAACAAAGGTCACAAGATGACTATAAATCGTCAGAATAGCTGGCTTGGAGATATTCTGGATTGGCAGGATATTGCTTCCTTTGTTCATGAGAACATTGAGACATTTCTTTCTGTAAGTAATTTTCTTTCTTTATTCTAACATAGGGCTGGAATGAAAAGTGTAAGACCTACCCAATGACTTATTTCTGTTGGTAGAAGCTTTTATTCATTGTGTTACACTTGACCTTTTGTATAGAGCCTGCCTTTATTGCTGAGGAATTTACGTTTTTGCAAGCTGTAGAAGTAGTTCCTTTGTCACTTTCTCAACTGGCTGAGCTGATCTGAAATGTTAGGAGTCCTAGCATATGCATCATAGCCCTGCCCTTTATAAAAACCTATTGGTTACTTAGAAATTTGGAAAACTGAAATATCTCTAAACTGATCAGAGTATACCTTTTAAACACTTGAAAAGTGATCAGATTTTTTTGTACGTGTAATTGTTTGTTATTTTAGAGGGTCAGTGATGACCCCATCCTAGTGATCAGTTCAGGAAATAGTAGTGCTCATTACATCTCAGGGACTCACCTCCCTGTAATGAAATGAATCATCAGTACAAAACTACTTAAACAAAGTTTCTGAATTCTGTTTAGTAGGCCATTTGTTTGACATTCCAAAAAAAGGTATGGCACCTATAAAAAATTTTTCTAAAACTTAGCTGTGGTGGTGATGGTGGTGTGGGGGGTATGTGTGTGTGTGTGTGTGTGTGTGTGTGTGTGTGTGTGTGTGTGTGTGTGTATACAGGTAGATGGATGATGACGATGATGGTAATGTTCTTAAAGAACTTTGTCCTCAATTGTGTACCACAAGAAAAAAATGAAAGTGAAGAACATTATTTTGTTTTGAGCCTCGAGGTCAGAATAAGAGGTTATAGAATCATACAGCTAGAGGTAGAAGGGGCCTCTTAGGTCATGTAGTCTAACCCCCTCATATTACAGGTAAGGAAACTGAGATGTAGGGAAGGTAAATGTTTTACCGAAGATCACAAATTTGGTGAATATTAAATAGGAATTATATTTGTTTTCCTTTTTCATTTTTTTTTATTCTGAACTTTACAAATACTAAATAAAATGAGTATTTCAGAAGAAAAGGAGACTGGACATTCAGTAAGTGTAGATTGCTTGTGCTTTTAAGTATATATTTGTAGATCTCAAAGTGCTATATAAATGCTAGTAGCTGTATAATAAATGCATCATATAACTTTAAAGGCTGTCCTGCATATCCTTCTGTTCATTTTTAGAAGGAGAAAATGCTGTTCCCAGTTCTCTTTCCATTCCCCTCTACTCAAAAAAATTTGGAGGGAAAAGAAAAACCCTTGTAGCAAATATGCAAAGTCAGGCAAATCAGATCCCCACATTGGTCATAGCCATAAATGTTTTCAGAAACAGCATCTGAAAGTAGGTTCTCTCATGGCCCTGAGTGGCGGCCCTGCCCCTGCTTAAAGCCTCTGGGAAAATTGAGCAACTGATCTGAATCTTAGCCCTGAGCATTGTCCTGGGGCATGGTGGAGCTGAGGTGGTTGTGGAGAGGGAATTCTGCTACTCGCAGATTCTGGGCAGAAAATCTTTGGTAGATCCCAGACGAGTGCACAGGTTCTTGATTGGGCCACTCTGGAGGAACTGAGAACTTACAGGTCCCCAGAATATACCCTACTCTTGACAAAGGACCTAAAAGTCAAGTAACTGGTTGGGAAAATGCCCAAAACAGGGAAAAAAAAATAAGACTATGGAAGGTTACTTTCTTGGTGAACAGGTATTCTCTCCCATCCTTTCGGATGAGGAAGAACAACGTTTACCATCAGGGGAAGACATAAAAGTCAAGGCTTCTGCATCCAAAGCCTCCAAAATAAATATGCAGTGGTCCCAGGCCATGGAAGAGCTCAAAAAGGACTTTGAAAATCAAGTAAGAGAGGTGGAGGGAAAGTTAGGAAGACAAATGAGAGTGGCAGGTGACACAAGAAAACCATGAAAAGCGAGTTGACAGCTTGCTAAAGGAGACCCAAAAAAAATGCTGAAGAAAGTGACACTTTTAAAAATAGGTTAACTCAATTGGCAAAACAGGTCCAAAAAGCCAATGAGGAGAAGAATGCTTTAAAAAGCAGAATGAGCTAAATGGAAAAAGAGGTTCAAAAGCTTACTGAAGAAAATAGTTATTTAAAAATTAGAATGGAACAGATGGAAGCTAATGACTTTCTGAGAAACCAAGAAATCACAAAACAAAACCAAAAGAATGAAAAAAATGGAAGATAATGTGAACTATCTCATGGGAAAAACAACTGACCTAGAAAATAGATCCAGGAGAGAAAATTTAAAAATTATGGGACTACCTGAAACCCATGATCAAAAAAAGAGCCTAGACATCATCTTTCATGAAATTATCAAGGAAAA
>JAQQSK010008760.1:0-13370 GCA_028658325.1 Potorous gilbertii
GGGGAGAAGTTGGAACTCAAAGTTTTAGGAACAACTGTTGAGTATTTCTCTTTCTACTAGGAAATAAGAAATACATGTAATGGGGTATAGAAAGCTATCTGGCCGTACAAGGCAAAAGAGAAGATGTGGCAAGTGAAGGGAGAGATGAAAGAAGAGAGGGCAGATGGGTGATAGGGGAAATTAGAATGCTCGGTGTATTGGGGTGGGAGGAGGGGACAAATGGGGTGAAAATATTGGAACCCAAAGTCTTGTGAAAATGAATGTAAAAAATTAAATAAATAAATTTATAAAAAAAAAAAAGAAAAGATGAGCAGGCAGACTTCAGAAAAACCTGGAAAGACTTATATGAAATGATTCTGAGCAAAAGGAGAACAATGTACACATTGACAGTCACATAGACTGTCACAGACTTTGCTCTTCTCAGGAATGCAGGCATCTAAGACAACTCCAAGTGACTCCTGATAAAACATGCCATCCACATCCAAAGAAAGAACGGTGGAGTTTGAATGCAGATCAAAGCATACTGTTTTCACATTTTTATTGTTGTTTTTTCTTTCTATTAGTTTTTCCCTTTTGTATTGATTCTTTTTCAGATCATCTAATGTAGCAATATGTTTGACGTGATTGTAGATATATAACCTATACCAGATTGCTTGATATATTGGAGTGAGGGGGAAGGTAGAGAGAAAAATTGACACTCAAATCTCTTAAAAATGAGGGTTAAAAACTCTTTTCATGTGTAATTGGAAAAAATAAATTATTGTTAAGAGAAAAATATTTTAAATACTGTTATGAATATTGTGAATCTCTTTCATCTATTAAAAAATAATTATCCATTAGTATGAAAAGGGCAAAAACACTAAAGGAAAAAAATAAGACTTTTTAATAAATAACATTTCTCTTTACATAATATCAAACAGATTCTCCTCTACCTAATATTTATTAATGGAATCGATGTAGTAAAAGAATACCATTTTCATGCAACAAGACTTTCTATTATATACCTTTCAACTGTCCTAGTTTTTTCATGTTTCTGTTGTAATATCATGCATCACATTTATATTCAACTGTATCAGCCAAAATGTTCAATGTACCTGTTTATCTGATGCAAGGTTAAAATGGTACAAAAGAATATTATGGAATCAGGGATTCTTGTTATTAAGGAAGAATTATAACAACAACAAAGTAGGATTGAAATCTGATGTGACACAAAAGAAAAAATATAAAGCACATATGAACTTAGAGAACTTTCTGATAATGATTTTCTGTAAAAGGTATTTCATATTAGGTAGCATTAATAACTGGTTTGGTGTGTCACAAAACTATAGCTTTTGCTGTACTTTTAAACAGACTTCCAACCTGTGAAAGACGTGCATTATTTAGAGGAGAAATAATTATCAGGTCAAGCTTCAAAAGAAACTGAGAAGCTTTTTCATTAGGGAAATATACACTACAATATTTCCTATTTAGGTGACACCCATCAATTCTGAAATTATATTACATTATATGACGCAATGTTTTGTCTTAATCCAATCCCTTGATGCATTTTCCTTGCTGAATATATTGTACCTACAAATTTCCCTTTTTATAAATTCCTCTCATTTAAATAAAGATATTGATTAGCTTTACCCGCTGGTAAGGGAGCATGAATGTCTCGTTTTATTCAAAGAGAGGGAAAGCTGCTTCAGTTATTGCAAACATCATATAATTTAGTAGTATCTCATTCAGTCAGTAGCAGCAACTGTGATTACTTTGAAACAAGCGCTGATGCAGCAAAGTGCTGATCAAGTAAAAAAAAAAAACTGAAAACAAATTAAGCGCTTTTATCCTACAGGTGGACACAACTCAATTTGACATAAAATTCAATGAGATGAAAATGGCTTGTCCTAGAAAATACATGATGCAAATGACATTTTTTTTATTTCATTCATATAATAGCCCAGTATTTCATAGATCAATTAGGGTAACTTGAAAACCCATAGCAGATTAGAATAATAGCATTGTTGAATGAATAAGTGAAAATTTTTAAAGCAATTGTTATGTGACAACTTTCATGCTAGGCTCTGGGGATGTGAATACAAAAAGACAGCATCTCACCTCAAAAAACTTACATTACACTGGGTTAATGGGCAAGATAGTAGTAGTGATCCAGATCAGTTATTTTGGTTTAGTAAATCAACTGTTATGATGAGTAGAGCCATAGGGAAACATTGACACATCATTTGAAGAGCAATGACAATACTGATTTCTAGGAGGTGGAAGGTAGTGTTGATGATAAGAGGGAGATTTTTTTGTTTTGTTTTACTCAATCTCTTTAATTAAAATAAAATTCTCTCTAGTTTCAGTATGAAAGGCACCCAATATTCATCTATTTTACTTTTGTAAGTAGCATGAACTGGTATAAATCAGATTCCTTAAAACCTAACATTCAGTGATTCTGTACTCTCTGTTCAGGCTAAGAATATTCTATTGAATAAATAAAGCACAGCCGTTGGCTGCATATTTTCCTTGCCTATCTAAGTCAGCATTGGAAGTTGCTTTATTAATTAATTAATCAACAAACATTTTAAAGTGCCTACTATGTGCTATTCATTCAAATAAGCATTTGGGAAACAAAGACAGAAATGAAATACTCTCTGACCTTGACTATATATATATTCTGACCTGGAAGATAAGATCTACATATTTAGGAAAATACAAAAGTGATATAAGACAACACAGAGGAGTAAAAGACAGCAGCAGAATCGCTATAAAGTTAACTTTTATTCTTAGCTCAGGTATGTCTCAGCCATATTTGGAGAGTTTGTGGCCAGGCAAACATGCTGTACTTGGTTCTGACACACAGAAGGTGCTTAATAGATATATATTGACTGATAGCATATTTAAGGCGGAAGGAGAGAAAATGTTCCATAGAAAGGCAAAAAAGTCACTCTCCACAAGCTTGATTCCTCTAGCTGTGGATAAGACTAAGTTCATTACAATATTTTAAACAAATTAAGCTTGGATTTTATTCTTTATTAGTAACAGAGTGTTGATTAATTAGACTTCTTTTGTGACCACCTGGGCATCATTTGTACTTTTCTTCTTGGTGATTTTGGCCAACCTTAAGGAAGGGCTGCTGTCATTTGTCATCCACACTTCTGTCCCTTTTGGCATCATGTCCTGTTCTTTATTAAAAGTCAAGTGTTTCTATTTTCAGTGATGGGAACTATTACTGCTAATAATTTTCTTTTGTATCATTACTGAAAAATTAAATGAAAGTCCGTAATTTCTGATGACACAGAAAATGAAAAAAAAATCTTCGTTACTGCATAGGTATTATGCACTCTGGAATATTTGCATTGCAACTTGCTGCAATATTTTCCCATTTATTTCCATTGAAATTTTAAAAAATCTGATTTCATGAGGAAAGAAGAAAATTAAATGACTCGAAAATTTTTGACACAGAAGATATTCAATGGTGGATTGCTGTAGTATATATCCAGGGCTATGCTTTCTCCCTCTTCCCCCTTCAATCCCTCTTTCCATTGTTTTTTTTTTAACTCTGCTTACTAACATACTCAGTTTTCCTCTGGGAGTTCTCTGATTCCTCTTCTGTGCTTTCTGCAGTTTAAGATCTTTCTTAACTTTCTCAGTGGTTACCAAATGATGACAATGGATTATGGTATTAAATATAAGTTCGAATACTTTTCAGAAGGTGAAAAGAATAAGCAAGGTAAAATGACATAGTATGACATATGAAGGATCATTGTTGAAAAGAGAATAGCAAACAATGGTTAGTTATTTTTTAAAATTATAATGAAAACATATATAGGCTATATATCTGAAATTACTCATTCTCTTGGCACTAAAAATCTATGCTAGTATCAAATAGTAATGGAGGAGAAAGAGAAGTAAGTACCTTTAAGAGGAAAAAGACAAACACACTTGTTGCCTTCAACTTAGATGAAGATGTTTTCAGTGAACTGGATATGAAAAAATCATAGAATCTGTCTCCAAGTCAGGAGCAATGAAACCAAATAGTGACATTTCAGAAGTTTTTTTTTCCTTGGGTGGGTGGGAAGATTGGAATACAGAGGGTGGGTATGGGTATTCACTTTAATGGCTGAAAGATTTAAAATAGAAGCATTAATACATTGTTAGGAAGTCCAGTAGTGACGGGAGTAATCTTGGGCATGAGACAGGCAAAAGTAATGTTAAATGTTCAATGCCAATGGTATAGGGGAAAAATGAAGGATGACTGAATGACCCTTATTGTCCAAAAAAAAAAAAAGAAAACAAAACCCCAACACTGCAATCATCTTTTGAGTGGAACCATCACCCAATATTACTATGTAGTTCTAAACAGACACTAGTTGAAGCCATAGGCGTGCCTGAAATAGCTGAGTTCTAGGTAAAGCTGATTCTTCCAGGAATGGAGGAGGTATTTCAACCAGACCTAGCAGTTCTCAGTTCTCAGTCAAAAGAACCAGAAAGTGAACTGTAATTCACTTTCTAATTGACCAATTGTATGGAAGGGCTCTGCTTAAGGGTATAGATACTCTACATGAATGTGGAGTAAATGGAAAAGCTTCAACAACTCTCCATAAAGGATGGGATATACATATTATTGGGTGGTTTAGAGTGGATAAAAGTATTCATAATGAAACTTTGTATTTACATGTATTTACATGAATTGAGATTGTGTTTACAGGGTGATAAAATGTTCATATCCTTTCACTTAGAAATCCTACTCCTAGCTATATACATTTAACGGGGGAAGAAGGGGCAAGAAACAGAAAAGAAAGTTCTATACACCCCCAATGAGTCTTGAAGCATCTTCTTTTTGTGACAATAAAGAACTGGGGGGGAAAAGATCTCAAATAACTTGAACATTGCTAAGGTAATGAGGAGTGAAGTAAACAGAGCCAAGATAACTTTATGTAGTGCTGCTTTGGCCTATATTTAGTTTGTACCCAGTTAACCATATCAAAGATTAGGTGATGTTAGAAATACTCTTGACACAGAGATTCATGTATCAAAGTGAATTTATTAAAGAAGAGTCCAAAGGATATTGGTTTATGTTTCTGGTCAGAAACAGGGCCTGCCCTTCTTTAGGAAGAGGAGACACAATACAAATCGAGAGAAGCTTTATACTCTTAATTCAGAACAGATTCTCCCATCAGAGGACAGATTGGTCCAGTCTCTTCCAGAGTTGCAATCTATTGGACATGCCCATTCTGTTTTCCCTTAAATTTGTGTGTCCATGTGTCTCTCCCTCATCATTGGTCCCATGTTCAGATAATGAAGCTCAAATTTTATGTAGGGTGTGTTTGCTTATATGCATGAGGTTTGTGAAGCATGTGCAATGGGGAAAAGCTTTCCTGGTCATTGACCCCAGCTAGTTTAGGCTAGTTTCAGGCTTGGCTTCCTTTATCGGAAATTTTGTGATTAGACTAGCTTCTTCCCCTGAGAGCTGGTTGGTTGGTAGTGCTGAGTATCTTATATCACCTTAAAACTGAAACATTTTGTGGAAACCTAACTTTTTAGTGCTTACTACAGTGTGGTTACTGTTAGATATCCATGATGGAAGGATCATTTCCCCTCCAATTTCAGAGTAGGGAAGATATGCTTTGTTTCCCACTGACCATGATGACAATTTTAATAATGGCAGCATCATGGCTACACTAAACAGGTCATTTCTGCCCGTCTCTTCTTCCTACCTGCCATGACTCTCTGAACTTCAAAGGATCATTGGAAAACGTCTTTCATTCTACCTGCTGGCAAGACATATACTGATAGCTTCCTCTGTTCACACATTCCTTCCTGCAGTTCAAGTGCTTATGTGATCTCCAGAGGGAGCTGGTAGATTCCTCTATCCAGGCATGTAAGCAGCCAAACATAGGCGATTGTTGAGCACTTGCAGTAGAAACAGTGGCAGAGGGAGACTGAGAGGGAAAAATACAGAATGGGGAAGAAAAGACCTACTTCACATTGTTCAGACTGTACTCAATGAGGCTGAAATCAAAGATAGTTAATGAGAAGGCTTATTGAAAGTGTTCCAGTGAGGTCTGAAAATTCATGTCTAGATTATTTTATGATTACTTGTTGCCTAGTATTCTCTTTTCTATGTAGATAGAACTGTTCCATAATGATTCATATTTGTATTCTAGATGTCTACTGACATCTCTCACTCTTCTGCTAGAGATTTCTTGAGTTGTTTTCAGGAATCTGGGGTAGGGAGGAGGGCATGATTGGAACACTGGCAACCTTGGGATTTTATTGGAGAGTGGACATTTATTGCAACATAGTGAATAGTGTTCTAGTCTCAAACTCAAGAAGACTTTTGATACAAGTCTGGCCTCTGACACATACTGGTTATTTGACCCCAGGTGACTTGTTTAGCCTCTTAGTGTTCTAGGAATCTTTCTGCAATTGGAAATTTCTTCTACCTTCATCGGTAGAAGACATTATGCATGCATACATAAATACAAAGTACATATAATGAAAAATGACATAACCAGAAACATTTTAAAAATAAGCAATTACCACACAATTTTAGTAAAATTGAATACAAAGAAGGGGGGTTTGTTTTGTGTGGTTTTATTTTCTAGGTTTTTTTTGTTTGTTTGCCTCCTTATTTTTAATGCAATCTTTTCTTTCCATTACAGACTTAAGGAATTATGACTGTGAAATATGAACTGCCAGATACTGTTGATGTGTTTGCTGATTTTGTTGATCTGCTTTGTTTCTCTTTCTTTTATAAATTTTGTTACAGCTTGAGGAGGATAGAGAATGGAGCATGTAGGTGGGGCAAGAATTTTTAAATTCAGCAACCAACGTGAATTTAAAATAAAAAAAAGTACCAATAAAATAATATGCATTTTTGAAAATAATAGGCCTGGTTGTAGCACTTTATTCAGAAGTTCATTTCAGGACTTATGAGTATTTCTTTGAACCAGAAGCATTTGTGATGCTATAAATCTTTTTTGTTTTGTTTTGTTTATGGAGAGAAGTGCATCTTCTTTCTGTTGGTTGAGTCTGCCCAACCAGAAACTTTTGGAAACACCCTTTTAACACACCCAGATATTCTCTCATTCGCAAATGTAGCATAGTTGCAAAGACATACCCAGAAAATTGAACTTCTATTAACACCTGTCAAATACTCCCTTTGTCAATAAACACAAAATAAACACACATACACACACACACACACACACACACACATACACATATACACACCATTCCCCAAAGTTGCTAACACTTCCTCACTTACTGATTCAGGGATGTTTTCCTTAATAGCTTCTTTTTTTATCTTGTTTTTAAAATTTAAACTTAAATATACAATAAGAAAAAGAAACACATCATAAACTTAAATATTAAAACAAATGCAAAATAAGAAAAGAAAAAAACATTACTATGGACAGAGGATTCAAAGTACGCAGCCATAAATTTCCATTTCAAGAAAGCCTATATAATAAATTCCATGTGTTTTGGTCAGAGCTGTCTGCCTTCTCTTTGCTTCTTCATAAATTTTTTGTTCTCTATTTTGCTCTTTTTACCTGGTTCTTTTGCCCCTTCCCCCTGAGAAGGCTACAACTAAGCATGGATATATGTATATGTGTGTTTATATAATGTATATGTGTATACATCTGTGTACACACATATATAAGTATATATACATGTGCATACATATATACACATGTATATGGATGCATACATATATATATATATATATATACAGAGAAATATACACACATACACACATACATATACTTAAATAACTATGCTCAAATATAAACATATGCATTCATATGCATCTATGAAAGATCATACTATACTTATCTATTCTCTGTTCCTCTAAGAGTAGATAGCTTTTCCTTCATAAGCCCAAGCTTTTCCACAATTTTCCAAGTCCAACAACTAATATAATAGCACAAAACCACATTAATGTGTATTGCTGACACATAGCGTAGTTTCCATGTTGTTCTCTTTTGATTAAATCCATTTTAGCCTTAACTTTTCTATCATGATTACCACCCCTGCTCCTTTTCCCCTAACAGTTTCCAATCTTTATCTTTATTTTATGTTTATGCATATCTTGTATTTCCAACCCCTCCTGATTCCCCTACTTCTACCTGCTACCTTACCCTTCTATTACTTAACGTATCCCTCCAAGGATCAATCCCTCCCTTTTCATCTCATTTCCATAATCTAAACAACATTTTATAACATCCCTTATCCTATTCCCAAACTTCTTCCCCTCCAAAAATTCCTCCCTTATCCTCTCCCTTCTCCCTGTCATGTGACCCTTTAATTTCTTTCTAAATTTAAAAGACTTTTATAGTCAAACACACACAACATACACAAAAATATGGATGTACACACACATATGATGTAGGTAGGTGTGCATGCATGTACATATGTATTTTTTCCTCTTAAACCCACTCCCAATGAAAGTAGGGTTAGAGAACTACCAATCTTCCTCCCCCACCTAATTCTTCTGTGTGGGGGCAGCTAGGTGGTGAAGTGGATAGAGCACCAGTGCCAAGTCAGGAGGACCTGAATTCAAATCTCACCTCAGACACTTGACATTCACAAATTGTGTGACCTTTGGTAAGTCACTTAACCCCAATTGCCTTATCCTGGGTCACCTCCAGCTGTCCTGATGAATATCTGGTCAGTGGATTCAGATAGCTCTGGAGGAGAAGTGAGGCTGGTGACTTAGACAGCCCTCCCTCATTCAAAAATAAATTCAGGTGCAACTGATGTCATTATTTTTCTGATGGCATGGTCTTCTTCAGCAACGAAGGACAAACACATACAATTTTTTTGTGTCACCTCATCCTCTTGTTCGTCATTTGTATAAGATAATTATTCTTTTTACCTGTTACCAAATAGTTTTAATTTTCAAAGCCATGTCATACTCAAGTCTATCCCTATCTTTCTTAGAGATTTCCCCAATTACTAACAGCAATCTTAGACATAAGTTTGACATTCCCTTATACAAAAGGGCAACTGGGAGGAGCCAAGATGGCGGAGTAGAAAGATTCACATATGCTAATTCCGAGCCCACAGCCAATGGATTTCCTGTAAAAAGAACTCCCAACAAATTCTGGAGCAGTGAAAGTCGCGCAGCAACACAGTGAAGGAGATTTCCATTCAAGAGAGCCCTGAAAAACGGACCCCAAAGGTCTGTCGCTCACCTGAGAAGAGAGTGGAGCCTAGTCCTTCCCTGGCCCTGAGGTACTGACAGGAGCAGATCCGAGCAGGCTTCAAGCACGGAATCTCTGGCAGCCACAAAGGTCCCTCCACCCACAGATGCACAGGTCAGTAAGAGAGACTTCTGGGCTGGCTGAGAGGGGTGCAAGGTGCCCCATAACTCAGGGCCCCTCTGGAGGCAGCAGCAGAGGCAGCAGGTGGGTTGCCAGAGGCTCCTAGAACAAGCAGGAGCTCCATTACGGAAGGTCTCTGCATAAACCCCCGAGGGAACTGGGCCTGGGAGGCAGCCCTGCCCCCACCTGAGAACCTGAACTTAATCCCACTGAATAGCAGCCATGCCCACCACTGAAAGCCCTGAGGCTGGGGAGAAGCATTTGAATCTCAGACCCCAATCACTAGCTGGGGGGATCTAGGCAGGGATAGAGAGGAATCTCAGAAGTCAAGTAACTGGCTGGAAAAATGCCCAGAAAAGGGGGAAAAGAAAGACCATAGAATATTACATTTTGGTGACCAGATGTTTCCTCCTTTCCTTTCTGATGATGAAGAACAAGGCTTACCACGAGGTAAAGACATAGGAGTCAAGGCTGCTGTATCCCAAACATCTGAAATAGATATCCAATGGGCTCAGAGGCCATGGAAGAGCTCAAAAAGGATTTTGAAAATCAAGTCAGACAAGTGGAGGAAAAACTAAGAAGAGAAATGAGAGAGATGCAAGAAAAGCATGAAAAACGGGTGAAGACCTTGATAAAGGAGACGCAAAAAAATGCTGAAGAAAATAACACCTTGAAAAATAGGCTAACTCAATAGGCAAAAGAGGTTTCAAAAGCCAATGAGGAGAAGAATGCTTTCAAAAGCAGAATTAGGCAAGTGGAAAAAGAGGTGCAAAAGCTCACTGAAGAAAATAGTTCTCTCAAAATTAGAATGGAACAGATGGAGGCTAATGACTTTCTGAGAAACCAAGAAATCATAAAACAAAACCAAAAGAATGACAAAATGGAAGATAATGTGAAATATCTCATTGGAAAATACAAAAGGGTTACTGTCTTTATTGGTTCCCTTGTAATCAATCTTTAATATTTACCTTATATTTATCTTGTCTCATATATGCCAAATATTTAATTGTGTTCAACGTTTTATTTTTAAGAAATAAATAATAATAAATAAATAATTCCTTAAATATTCACTTTTTTCCATTCAGGATTATGCCTAACTTTACTGGGTATGATATTTTTGATGAGGTTCACACACATGCATTTGTATATATACATGTGTGCATGTATATATGTGTGTGTATGTACATGTATACATGTATTTATGTGTATAAATAGAAATATATATGTATTGTTCCAAGACCTGCTGTCTTTTACTGTCAATACTGCTAAGTCTTGTTTGATTCTAATTGTGGCAATTCCATATTTAGATTATTACTTTCTTGTTGCTCACAATATTTTATTCTTGAACTGTTGTCTTGAGATGTGATAGTCATCTAGGTATTTTTGTAGCACATTCAGTAGATATTTTTTTCTATTTCTACTTTGCCCTCTTCTAAAACTGTAGGACAATTTTCTTTAACTATTTCTTATATGATTTTATCAATATTCTTTTTTGATCATAGTTTTCAGGTGGTACAATTATTCTTATATTTTCCCTTTTTGATCTGTTCCCCACATCATTTGTTTTTCTGATGAGATGTTTTACATTCTTTTAAATTTGCTCATTGTATGTTATTTTATTACTGTTTAGTCTCTAATAACTTCACTATCTTCCTCTTGCCCAATTCTAAATTTTCAAGTAGTCATTTTCTTCCTTAAGATTACAAATTGACCAAAGGGACTTCTGTTTTAGATGCTTCCTATCATTTCAAGGAAGACTCCATTTATTCCTATACTTTTTAGTGTTTTTAATAGGAATGGGTGTTGTATTTTCTCAAAAGTTTTTTCTATATCTATTGAAATAATCATACAATTTCTGTTCCTTTTTTTGTTGAGATGACCAATTATGTTGGTAGTTTTCCTAATACTGAACCAGTCCTGCATTCCTAGTATAAATCATACCTGGTCGTAATGTATTATTCTCAGAATAAATGGTTTTAATCTCTTTGATAATATTTTATTTAAAAGTGTTGCATCTATATTCATTATGGGAATTTGTCTATAGTATTCATTCTCTGTTTTGATTTTTCTGGGTTTAGATATCAGTTTTATATTGGTATCATAAAAAGAATTCAGTAGGACTCATTTTTTGCCTATTTTCCCAAATAGGCTATATAATATTAGAATGAATTATTCTTTAAATGTTTGAAAGAATACACTTGTAAATTCATCTGGCACTGGAGACTTTTTTCTTACATAGTTCACTGATGGTTTCTTCAGTTTTTTTTTTTTTCTGTGATCGTATTATTTAATTATTTTATTTCCTATTTCATTAATCTGGGCAATTTATATTTTTCTTAACAATGATACATTTCATTAAAATTGTTAAATTTATTGGTGTACAATTGGGCAAAATAGATCTTAATATTGCTTTAATTTCCACTTCTTTTGTAGTGAATTCACCCTTTTCCTTTTTCATGCTGGTAATTTGATTTTCTTCTTTCTTTTTTTTATCAGTTTTAATCAAATTTAAATTCAACCAAGCACCCAAAGGTTTAGCTATTTTGCAATTTTTTTTCATAAAACTAGCTCTAAGTTTTATTTACCAGTTCAATTTTCTCAGTTTTCTCAATTTTACTTCATTAATTTCTCCTTTGGTTTCCGGAATTCTAACTTGATATTTAATTGGGATTTTAAAATTTGATCTTTTTATAGTTTTTGGTTGCATGCCCAGTTCATTCATCTCCTCTTTTTTCTCTTTTACTCATTTAAAAATTTAGAAGGACAAAATTTCCCCTAAAAACCACTTTCACTGTATTCCATAAGTTTTGATACGTTGTCTCATTACTGTAATTCTTTTAGTCGAAATTATTGTTTCTGCGATTTTTTCTTTAACCCAATCATTCTTTAAGATTATATTATTTACTTTCCAAATGATTTTTAGTTCATCTTTCCATGACTCTTTATTTCATGCACTTTTTATTGCATTATCATATAAAAAGGATACATTTAATATTTCTGCCTTTCTGCATTGGATTGTGAGGTTTTTGTGCCCTGCTATATGGTCAATTTTTGTGTAGAAGCCATGTACCACTAATAAAAATGTGGATTCCTTTCTGTCCCCATTTGGTTTTCTCCAGAGAACTAACATATCAAACTTTTCTAAAATTTTATTGACCTTTTAAACTTCTTTCTTGTTTATTTTATAAATAGATTTTCTAGAGATGAGAGGGGGAGGTTGAGGTCCCCCATTAGTATTCTTTTGCTTTCTAACTGTAACTCCCTTAACTTTTGTAACAATTTGGAGGATATTCCACTTGGTGAAGATATGTTTAATAATTATATTACTTTGTTATCTATGTTATTTTTTAGCAACATGTAGTTTCCTTCCTTAATTATTTTAATTAAATCTATTTTTTTCTTTTACTTTGAGATCAGGATTCCTATTCCTGCTTTTCTTCTTTACTTCAATTGAAGCATAATATTTTCTGCTCCAGACTTTTACCTTTACTCCGTGACTATCTCTCTACTTCAAATGTATTTCTTGTAAACAACATATGGTACAATTGTGTTTTGTTGTCCATTTTGCTATCCATTCACACCCACAGTTGCAATTACTATCTGTATCTTTCTTTCCATTCTATCCCTCACTCCAGTTTATGCATTACTCTAGCCTTTCTTCCTTTCCCTCCTCACAAGAATTTTGCTTTTGACCACCACCTCCCTCAATTTACCCTCCCTTCTGTAATCCCCTTCCCTTTTCCCTCCTTTTTCCTCCCATTTCTTTCCCCTTTCCCCTCCTTCTTCCTAAAGGGTAATTTAGATTTCTATACATAATAATATGATTTTGTTATTCCTTCTTTTAGCCAAGTGTGATGAGAGTTAGGCTCAAATAATGTTAATCTCCCTCCTTTCTTTCCCTCTAATTTAATAGTTCTTTTTGCCTCTTTGTGTCAAGTAAATTTCCCCTTTCTTTCTCCTCCTTTTCTCTTTGCCCAGTACAATCCCTTTTTTGCCACTTAATTAGATTTTTATCATCACATCAAAGTCATCTTATACCCAAGTCCTCTGTTTATG
>JAQQSK010008761.1:0-13369 GCA_028658325.1 Potorous gilbertii
TACCTTATTGATGTTCTACTATGTATAGGTTGATAATAGGATTCCCTAGGGTACAGCAGCATGGACCTGAACAACATTATTTTAATTGAGTCTACCTTCTGTGAGAGAGAGTAGAAGAGGAAAAAGAGGAGTAAGGGTGAAGTGGGAGAGAAAAAGAAAGGTGATACATACATATAGATATTCTTATAAATACATGTGTATATACACGTACACATATGTCTATTTGTCTATTATACATGAGCACATCAGCATACATATATACAGAGCTCTCTCTATCTATAATGGCTCTGGGAATATAATAGCACCAAGTCTGGAGTCAAGAAGACTTATCTTCCTGAGTTTAAATCTGGCTTTAGACATTTATTAGCTATGTGACCCTGGACACTTAACCTTGTTTATCTCAGCTTCTTTTTCTGTAAAATGAGTTGGAGAAGGAAGTCGCAAACCACTCTAGAATCTTTGCTAAGAAAACCCCAAATAAGATAATGAAAAGACATGACTGAAAGACTGAACAGCAACAATGTGAATACTTGTCTATGTGTGTGGTAGGTGAGCACATAGCTATGTCATCTACAGCTATAGATCTATCATCTGTCTACCATTTCATCTATTTCTTCTTCTTTTACATATTAAAACTCAGTAATCTATCCCAACTTATAATTTCTCCTTTTTAACAAATGTATATATATATAACAGAAGAGAATAATAAAACTGAAAGATCATCATTAAGGGACTGAAGGAAAAACAGAAAGTACCTGTTTTCACTCACAGTTAAGCGTGGAATCAGTAACACTTTGTTTCAGAAAGCAGGCCAATATGCTATGGAACTCAAAGTTCATAGAAGGGAATTAAATGTAAGAATGGAAAGGTAGGAAAAGACCTAGTTATGAAGAATTTTACATTTTCTGCTAAATGTTTCTGTGAAACAGAATAATTTATATTTAAGAAAGTAGATCTGCTTGTGGAGAGGTCCCCATGTAATGAGGATGCCCTAAATGTAGCAAAAACTGTCTTTGTGAGGCTCAAAGGGAGGCAGAATGAATAGCTATGTACTCATCTGCCATTATCCCTCAACAGTGGAGATTTTAATTCATACCAAAATGAGAAGCAAGAGATTGCAGTCAGAAGAACTCAGTTTTCCTCAGAAAGAAGAGATACCAGGATAGAATTATGTCTATATATTCCCTTTAATATTATTAGTCTAGGAGGTATGGTGCGGTTAAATCTAACTTCTGATCACTGTGATTTTTTAGAAGAACGAAACTTTATCTTGAAAATCTGACATCTTTCCCTCCAAATATCAGCTCCATAATGAACAGACACTAGTAGTCAGCAAAGAAAGTTGTTTATCCACATCACAGCAAAACAGAAATCAGAAGTATATACACACACACACACACACACACACACACACACACACCACACACGTGTGTGTGTGTGTGTGTGTGTGTTTGTGTATCAAACCATGCAGAGTAAAGGAGATCTCCTACTGGGAGCCAGGTAACTCAGCTCCAGCGAGAGAGTGAGTCCCAAAACTCACTTGAAGGAAATTCCCTGAAGACTCTATTGTAGCAAGAATAAGGACATACTGGAGACTGCCAGTTCCTCTCTTGCTTTTCCCAGAGTCTTTTCCTTCAGTAATCTGACATGGAGTTGGCCTCTTCCATCTTCCCTCTGTAAATTAGAAATCAGAAGTACTTGAAGTGACTCAGTACTGAGAAAGTACCTGAAACTTAGAGAGTCCCAAAGGAAGAATCTTTTTAGACTGTTCATGCTTACATCTGAGAAGAAAATCTGGAAAGCTTAAGGTTCTGTGAGGAACCATCAAGCAAAAAAAATCAATCAGATGAGCATACTCATAATCCCAAAGGAGAATATTGTAATAATGTAATGCTGTGGAAAGACTGATGAAATCTATGGGGATTATACTCCCAAAGAATTGCCTTATAATAAGATTAAGACATGAGGACCAATTGAGCAGCATCCAGAGCACTTTAAGGACTAGCAAGTGTGTTTATTGCATCACTGCTTGTGATTAGTGAAAGACTGGGAAATACTGCATGAAATTTGCAGGAGTAGCAAAAGGCAAATGTCCTTCAAACTATCAGACTATTAACTTGGCTTTAATTTCTGGCAAAATTCTGTATTATGTTATTAGAGGCATGGCTCATGGACATATCAAGAAAGATCACAAAGAGACAGCTGGTTTCCTCAAGAGGCCATCACAGACTAAACTCTTCCATTTCTTGACAACTTTATAGATGGGTAGACCCAGAGAACATTGTAGACAATGTTTGCTAAGATCTTAGCAAATTGTTTGAAAAAGTTTCTGAGCCTATCTTTTTAGTAAACAGTTAGACAAGACAATATGAAGTAAAGAAAGAAGAAAAAGAGGAAGAAATAAGGATTTATTAGGCACCTATTATGTGCAAGGCTCTGTGCTAAGCAGTTTATAACCGGAATTAAAGAAAAGTTAAATAGGTCATCCAGGGTCTCACAGCTAGTAGTGGACTGAGGATGGATTTATACTCTTCTTCCTTGCTTGAGGTTTAGCAGCCTATTCATTTCATAATCTAGCTGTCTCTACTATCTAGATATACAAAGGAATAACTGAACTTTTTAAAATAGGGAGTGATGTGATCAGATATGAGTTTTAGGAAATTCAATTTGTCAGATTTGTGTAGAAAGTATTCAAAAGAGGAGAGACTTGAGGCAAGAATACTAGATAGAAGACTGCTGCAATAGTCCAGATGAGATGTTTTGAAGATGTAGACTAAAGAGTTAGCTATGAGAGATACTGTAGAAACAAAAAGGGAAAAAATGAAAATTGATTTGAAATGTGGAATCAGTAAGAGTGAGGAATGGATGATGGCACTTAGAAACCTATAAAGCAAAGTTATGAAGATTCAGGACTGACTGCATTCCTGGATCCTAATGAGTTGAAGTCAGAATGAAGAATGATCTCTAGGGGAGTATCCCAGGAAACTATGCTTGTCTTTGCTATTTATCCTCCATGTCAATGGTTACAAAATTTGGTGATGATACAAAGTTGAAATGAATAGAAGTATTCAATGCCTGATAATGAACTGAAAAAAAAATCAAAGTAGTCTAGATTCTATGAAGATGAGGCTAAAACTAGAAAGATTAAATTTAACAAGAGTAAATATTTATATTTCTACTTTGAGGAGACATAGCCAAAAAGGTATTCTCTGAGGAGGAAAACCAGACTTGGGAGTTTTAGTGTAATATAAGCTCAGTATTCTTCAGTACTATAATGTGTCAGGTGAAAAAAAGAGGCTAAAGTTGAGTTAGGTTTCATAAGGATACACACAGAGTACACATTATAGTAGATAATTGTGGTCTCATAATAAATCTTGGTTAGACCATGACTGGTGAATCGTTATCTCATGTTGCTTCATTTTTGTGAAGGAAAGTCATGTGATTGATAGCAACCAGATGAAAATGGTGATAATGATGAGATTCTTTAGGTAATACCATAGGAAAACATGCAGAAGTAATTAGTGTTCTTTAGGATGGAACAAGGAAAGTTTAGGAGCCAGATTGTAGATCATTGCATGTTTGAAAGATTGATTTTTAGAAGAGACTTGGATAGCTTAGTCACAGAGGAGTAAATGGTAGCAATATATGGAACTTGAATAAGGGAAGAATTTTTCTTAATACAGGGAGAATAATACATGTTATCAAAAATGAGAGCTATTTCTCATTGTATGACCTGCCTTGGGAATGAATTATATCATCTGTCACTAGAGGTTTTCAAGTAAAAGTGTGAAAGTTGGATGTTCATTTGATGATATTGAGAGATTCCATGGAAGGTTTTAAACCTGCTGACTATGATCTATAAAAAATGTATATATTTCAATATAATTTCTGTGCTCTGTAATGCACTGTATTTTATGAATGTTAAAACATTATTCTGATAAGGGTTCATCAAGTGGAGTGATTGTAAATGCTCTTTCCTCCTCCCCTTGTTGACCTGGAAAGAACCATAAAATACTTATCCAGAAAAATCATGGACCAGTGGGATCATCAGAAGTGGCAAACAGTCTCGTAGCACCTGAGGTTAGGAGAATCGCTAAGGAGTTTTTCTCTTACTGTGGCAGAGGATCAGAGTCGGAGGTGGGGGAAAGGGAGGGGGACAAGGGGTAGAAACTCACACCAGCAACTCAGGCATGCCTCAGGGGAAATAGGAAGACAATACATCAGCCAGGATCACAAAGTCCTGACTTTGTCTTTGCTCTAGTTCAGCTGAGGAGATCTCCCATGACCAGATCACATCTCACCCACACCAAAGAGGTCAGTATTGAGACTGTACTCCCAATTGAAACTTCAGTAGGGACTATGAACTGCTCCCATTCACAAAGAGCACTCTGGGAAGAGCTGAAGAAGGAAATAGAAGAAAACAGGGACAATGATTTTAAAAGTATGAAAAAAGAATTCACTGAAGAGAACAGCTCTTTTAAAAGGAAAATTGAACAAATGGAAAAGGAAGCACAAAAGCTAACTGGGAAAATTGGACAAATGGAAAAGGAAGTAAAAAAACAAACTGGAGAATGTAATTCCTTAAAAGGAATAACTGGACTGATGAAAAAGGAGATGCAAAATTTGACTGAAGAAAAAAATTTGATGAAAATTAGAATCGGGCAAGTGGAAGCAAATGACTCCGAGACATCAAGAATAGGTTACACAACATTTTAAGAATGAAAAATATAGAAGAAAATGTAAAATATCTAATTTGGAAAACAACTGACCTGGAAAATAGATCCAGGAGAGAATATTTAAGAAATATAGGCCTAACAGAAAGCCATAAGGAAAAAAAAGAGTCTGGAAAATATCTGCTAAGAAATAATCAAGGAAAACTGCCCAGAAGTGCTAGATCCAGAGGGCAAAATACTCATCGAAAGAGTCTACCATTCACCTCCCAAAAAGACTCCCAAATTGAAAACACCAAGAAATATTGTTGCCAAATTCCAGAACTTTAAATTGAAAGAGAAAATACTACAGGAGGAAATCATTCAAATATCGAGGAGCTACAGTCAGGATCACGGAGGACCTTGCAGCTTCTACATTAAAAGACCAAAGGAATTAGAATATGATATTCTGCAAGGCAAAGGAGCTGGCACTACAACCAAGGATCAATTACCCAGCAAAGTTCAGCACAGCATTTCAGGCAAGGAGATGGATATTCAATGAAATAAAAGATTTCTAGACCTTCTTGAATGAAAAGGCCAGAACTCAATAAAAAATTCAATCTTCAAATGTAGATCTCAAGAGAGGCATAAAAAGTTAAACAGGGGAAAAGAAAACTTGTTATTCAATTTGGGCAAACATTTTACCTCCCTATAAGGGAAGATGACACTTGTTAATCTTGAGAATTTTATATCTTGTATGAAATGTAAAAAGAATATGCATAGATAGAGGGAATGGGTATAAAGTAAATTAAGTGATCATAAATATGTGATTTAAGCATGCAAAAAGATTGTAACAGGAGATGTTAAAAGGGGGAAGTAGAAAATGGTAAACTACATCACAGGAAGAAGTACAAAATTATATTACAGTAGAGGGAAAGAGGGAAAGGGTATGAGTATTGTTTGAGATGTACTCACATCTGATTTTGTTCATGTAGGGAACAACCAACTTAATTATTTAAATCTAACTACCTCTATAGGCAGCAGGAAGGGAAGGGAGAAAGAAAGGGGAGTGGAGGCTTAAAGGGAAGGAAGAAGCAGTAAGGGTAGTAAAAAGGAGGGGGGCAGAAGGAAGGGAGGTAGTGGTCAAAAATTAAAACTCTAATGTGAAGGGAAAGGGAGAAGGGAAAATGAAAAAGCACAAATGTGGGAAAGAGAATGGAAGGGAAGATACAGATAATAACCATAACTGTGTGTGTGAATGAGATGAATTCTTCCATAAATCAGAGACAGATAGCAAGTCAGATTAAAAGCTATACTCCAACAATATGTTGTTTACAAGAAACACATTTAAACACGGGGATACACACAGGGTAAAGGTAAAAGCTTGGAGCAAATTATATTGTACTTCAGCTAATATAATGCAGGAATAGCAATCCTAATCTCAGACAAAGCAAAAGCAGAAACAGATCTACTCAAAAGAGATAAGGAAGGAAACTATAACCTGCTACAAGGTATCAAATGAAACAATATCATTATTAAACATACATGTTCCAGGTGTTGTAGCATCCAGATCCTCAGAGGAGAAGTTAAGGGAATTACAGGAAGAAATAGATAGCAAAACTATACTAGTTGAGGACCTCAATGTCCCCCTCTCTGAACTTGATAAATCTAACCTCAAAATAAACAAGAAAGAAATTAAGGGGGTGAATAAAATTTCTGGAGAAAATTCAATGAGAATAGAAAGCAATGTACCCTTTTCTCAGAGGTACATGACACATATACAAAAACTGACCATGTATTAGGGTCACTGACCTCACAATCCAGTGCAAAACGGTAGCGATAGTCAATGAATCCTTCTCAGATCACAATGCAATAAAAATTATATGTAATAAAAGGCCATGGAAAGATAGACCAAAAATGAATTGGAAACTATATAATCTAATCCTAAAGAAGGAATGGGTTAAACGACAAATTTTAGAAATAATCAAAAATTTCACTCAAGAGAATGACAATAATGAGACAACAGTAAAGCTTATGGGATAATGCAAAAGCAGTTCTAAGGGAAAGATTTATATCTTTGAATGCCTCCGTAAATAAAACAGAGAAAGGGGAGATCAATAAATTGGTTATGCAGCTGAAAAAGCTTGCAAAAGAACAAATTGGAAATCCCCAAGTAAATACCAAAGTAGAAGTACTGAGAACCAAAGAAATGATAAATAAACTTGAAATTAAGAAAACTATTGAACTAATAAATAAAACTAAGACATATTTTGTGGAAAAAAACAATAAAACTTGCAAACTTTTGCTCAATTTGATTTTAAAAAAGAAAGATCAAATTACCAAAATCAAAAATGAAAGGGGTGAACTCACCTCCAATGAGGAAGAAATTGAAAGAAGAGTTAGAAATTGCTTTGTTCCACCTTATGCCCATAAATTCGACAATCTAAATGAGATGGGTGATTATTTTAAAAAAATATAAATTGCCCAGTTAACAGAAGAGGAATTTGAATACTTAAACAACCCCATCTCAGAAAAAGAAATTGAACAAACAATCAATTAACTCCCTAGAAAAAAAATCTCCAGGGAAGGAGGGATTTACAAGTGAATTCTATCAAACATTTATTCTAATACAATATAGAATATATGGAAAAATTGGGGAAGAAGGAGTCCTCCCAAATTCTGTTTTATGATACAAATATGGTATTGATACCTAAATCAGGAAGAGACAAAACAGAGAGAAAATTATAGATTGATATAGATGCAAAAATTTTAAATAATATTTTAACAAAAAGAATACAACTTATCATGAGTTATAGTTGATAAGTTACCAGGTAGGATTTATACCAGGAATGTTGGGCTGGTTCAACATTAGAAAAATTATTAGCAATATTGATCATATCAGCAACAAACCTAACAGAAACCACATGATTATCTCAATAGATGCAGAAAAACTTTTCACCAAATATAACACCCATTCCTATTAAAAACACTGGAGAGCATAAGAATAAAGGGAACTTTCCATAAAGTAATAAGCAGCATCCACCTAAAATTTTCAACAAGTATTGTATGCAATGGAGATAAACTAGATGCACTTCCAGTAAGATCAAGGATGAAACAAGGATGTCCATTATCACCACTATTATTCAGTATATTACTAGAAATGTTAGCTGTAGCAATTAGAGAGGTTAAAGAAATTGAAGGAACTAGAACAGGCAAAGAAGAAACTAAGTTATCACTCTTTGCAGATGATATGATTATATACTGAGATATTCTCACAGATTCAAGTAAAAAAAAAACTACTTGAAATAATAAACAACTTTGGCAAAATTCCAGGTGACAAAATAAACCCACACAAATGTTCTGCATTTCCATATATTAGTAGCAAAGCCCAACAGCAAGAGATAGAAAGAGAAAAGCCGATTAAAGCTAGGGTAGACACCATCAAATATTTGAGACTCTACCTACCAAAACAAATCCAGAGACTACATGAACAGAATTACAAGATGCTTTTCACACATGTAAAGTCAGATCTAAGTAAGTAGAAAAATATTAATTGTTCGTGGACAGACTGTGTTACTATAATAAAAATGACAATTCTCCCTAAATTAATTTATTTATTTAGTTCCATACCAATCAAACAATCAGATAATTATGTTCCAGAGCTAGAAAAAATAATTTTGTAATTCATCTGGAAGAACAAAAGGTCCAGAATAGCAAGGGGATTAATGAAAAGAAATGCTAGGGAAGGTGGCCTAACTGTACCAAATCTCAAATTATATTATAAGGCGTCAAATATCTCACTTCCTTAGATCTCAGTTCCTCTAAGGTGGCACAATGAAGGAAATAGACAAGCTCATAGCTGAAATTGAGATCAGCTGCTCACTTCTCCCAGGGACTTTACGAGGAGGGCAGGGGCTCCACTCAGGACTGAGACCCATATCAGTGGCTCAATTCCCCCAGGAGTTTTAGCCTAAAAGCTCAGCAAATGAACACTATTGCTCCCACTGCTACTGCTACTGTTTCCACTGCTGCCTCAGTCGCTGCCACCTGGAGCCAGGACTAGGGGAGGATCCTGCTCCTTTGTCTCCTAGTTGAAAAAGTTTTCTCACTGACCTTTGAAGTTGTCTCTTTCCCTTGTGAGCTGAGAGATCCAAGAATCACCATTGCTGCTGAGGATTCTGTCCTGAATGCCTCCTCCAGGCTTGATCCTCCCTGCTGGTCCAGCTAGGTTATGCTCCACTCTAGCCCCTGTGCAACAGACCTTTCCTGTTGTCCTTCCAGGCTGCCTTAGGCTGGAAATCTCTTTCATTCTGTCGTTCTGTGACTTCTGCTACTCTAGAATTTGTTGAGAGTCACTTTTTATAGCTATTTATGGGCTGTGAGGGAAGAGTTAGAGTATGTGTGTCTTTCTACTCCATCACCTTTGCTCCATGGGATGAACTCTCCCATAAATTGGAGATAGATAGCAGAATGGATTAAAAACCATAATCTAACAATATGTTGTTTACAAAAAATGCATTTGAAATGGGGGATACACACAGGGTAAAAGTAAAAGGTTGGAGCAGAATATATTGTGCTTCTGTTGATGTAATAAAAAGTAGGGATAGAAATCCTAACCTCAGAAAAGGAAAAGCAAAAATAGATCTAATCAAAAGAAATAAAAAAGGAAACTATGACCTGATAAAAGGTACCATAGACAACAAATCAATGTCATTACTAAACATATGTGCTCCAAGTGGTATTGCATTTAAATTCTTAGAGGAGAAGTTAAGGGAATTGCAGGAGGAAATAGCAAAATTGTACTAATGGGGTTATCTCAACCTCCCTCTCTCTGAGCTTGATAAATCTAAACTTAAAATAAACAGGAAAAAAGTTAAGGAGGTGAATAAAACTCTGCATATGGTACATATGCTAGGTCTCTTGGGAAAATTTATTAGGGGATTGAAAAGAACATACCTTTTTTCAGCAGTACATGGCACATATACAAGAACTGCTCATGTACTAGGGCATAAAACACTAACAATCTAGTGCAGAAAGGCAGAGATAGTCAATGTATCATCCTCAGATCGCAATGCAATAAAAATTATATGTTATAAAAGGATGTAGGAAGGTAAACCAAAAATTAATTGGAAACTAAATCATCTAATCCTAAAGAATAAGTGGACTAAACAACAGAACATAGAAAAAATCAACCAGGGAATGACAATTATGACACAACCTTCCAAATCTTATGGGGTACTGCAAAAGCTGATCTTAGCAGAAGTTTTATATATTTGAATGCCAACATGAATAAAACAGATAAAGAAGAGATCATGTAGCCGAAAAAACTAGAAAAAACAAATTGAAAATCCCAGGTAAATATCAAATTAGAAATACTGAAAATCAAAGGAGAAATTTAAAAACATTGATATTAAGAAAGTATTGTATTAATAAATAAAAATAAAGGTTGAATTTATGAAAAGAATAATGAAGTTGATAATTTTTTGGTCAATTTGATTTAAAGAAAAGAAAGGAGAAAACCAAATTACCAATATAAAAAATGAAAAGGCTGAGCTCACTTCCAATGAGGAGGAAATTAAAACAATAACTAGAAATTATTTTCCCAAGTCTATGCCTATAGATTTGCCAATCTAAATGAAATGGATGACTATTTTAAAAAATATAAATTACTTTGATTAACAGAAGAGTGAGTTGAATATTTAAATAAACCCATCTCAGAAAATAAAATTCGACAGACTATCAATGAAGGGCCTAGGATAATATCCAGAGCCAGACAGATGTACAAGTGAATTTTATCAAACATTTAAAGAACAATTCATTCCAATGGTATATATATATATATATTGGGGGGGATAGTTGTAGAAGAAGGAGTCTTACAAAATTCTTTTTATGATACCAATATCATTCTGATACCTAAATGAGGAAGAAGCAAAACAGAGAAAGAAAATTATAGAATAATTTCTCTTAGGAATATAGATACAAAAATTTTAAATAAAATATTAGCAAAAAGAATATAGCAACTTATCTTGAGAATAATATATTATGATCAGGTAGGATTTATACCAGGAATGCAGGTCTGGTTCAATATTATGAAAGTTATCAGCATTACTGATTAAATCAACAACAAAACTAACAGAAACCACATGATTATCTTAACAGATGCAGAAAAAGCTTTTGACAAAATACAACACCCATTCTTTTTGAAACCCTGGAGACTATAGGAATAAACGAACTTTCCATGAAATAGTAAGTACTATCTACTTGAAACCATTAGCAAGTATTATTTGCAATGGGGATAAGCAAGATGCATTTCCAATAAGGTCAGGGGTGAAACAAGGATGTCCATAATCACCACTGTTACTCACTAAGGTACTAGAAATTCTAGCTGTAGCAATAAGAGAAGAAAAAGAAATTGAAGGAATTAGAACATGAAAACAAGAAGCTAAGCTATCACTCTATAGAGGATATGATGATACACTTGGAGAATAAAGTAAAAAGTTACTTGAAATAATAAACAACTTTGCCAGAGTAGCAGGTTATAAAATAAACCCAGATATATCATCTGCATTTCTATATATTACTGAAAAAGTCCAACAGCAAGACATAGAAAGGGAAATCCCGTTTAAATCTATGGTATACCCTATAAACCATCTGGGAATCTCTCCTCCAAAACAAAGCCAGAGACTATATGAACACAATTACAAAACGTTTTTTCTTTTTTGTGTTTTTTTTGCAAAAAAACGCCAGATGTGCATAAATGGAAAAACGTCAGTTGCTTATGGGTAGACCGAACTAATATAATAAAAATTACAACTCTACCTAACTTAATTTGCATATTCAGTACTGTGCCAAGCTATGAGAAAAAATCTTCTAAATCTAGAAAATATAATACCAATATTCATCTGGAAGAATAAAATGCAGAGAACTATCAAGGGAAATAATGAAACGAAATGCTAGGGAAGGTGACCTAGCCCTATCGGATCTCAAATTGTATTATAAAGCAGCAATCATCAAAACCACTTGGTTACTGGCTAAGAAATGGATGGGTATACCAGGGTAGTAGATTAGGTACTCAAGACACAATAGTCAATGCATATAGCAATCTGCTGTTTGATAAACCCAAAGACCCCAGCTTCAGAGATAAGAACTCACTATTTGACAAAAATTGCCAGAAAAACTAGATGACAATGTGGTGGAAACTGGGCATAGACCAATGCCTAATACTGTACACAAGAATAAAGTCCAAATGGATACATGATTCAGCTTTAAAGACTGATACTCTAAACAAATTAGAGGAGCAAGGAACAAATTATTTGTCAGACTTTTGCAGAACAGAGAAATTTGTGACCAAGCAAGAAACAGAGACCATTATGAGGTAAAAATAGATAATTTTGATTACCTTAAATTGAAAAGTTTTTGCACAAACCAACCCATTGCAACCAAGATTAGGAGGGAAGCAGAAACCTGGGAAAGACTTGTTGCAGCCAGTGTTTTTGATCAAGGCCTCCTTTCTAAAATATATGGAGAACGGAGTCAAGTTTTCAAGAATAAAAGTCCTTCCTCAATTGATAAATAGTCAAAGGATATGAACAGGCAGTTTTCAGAGGAAGAAATTTTCATATGAAAAAATGATCTAAATCACTATTGATTAGAGAGATGTAAATTAAAAAAGCTCTGAGGTACTACATCATACCTATCAGATAGGTTAACATGACAAAACAGGAAGATAATAAATGTTGGAGAAGATAGGGTAGAGTTGAAACACTAATTCATTGTTTGCAGAGCTGTGAACTAATCCAACCATTCTGGAGAGCAATTTGGAACTATGCCCAAAGGGTTGCAAGATGTACATACCCTTTGATCCAGCAATATCATTTCTAGGACTGTTTCCCATAGATATCATAAAAATGGGAAATGGTTCCACATGTACAAAAATATTTATAAGAGCTCACTTTGTGTTGGCCAAAACTTGGAAATCAAGGGAACGTCTATCAATTGGGAAATTGCTAAACAAATTTTGGTATTTGGGGGTGCTGTAATGCTATTTTTCTATATGAAATAATGAGCAGGATGCTCTCAGGAAAACCTGAAAAGACTTTCGTGATTTGATGCAAAGTGAAATGTACTGTGTACAAAGCAAGAGTAATAGTGTAAGACTCAGCTGTGAATGACTTAACTATTCTCAAAAATTCAATGATCCAAGACAACTCAGTAGGATTTATAATGAAAAACAGTATCTTTTCCCAGAGGAAGAAACCGATGTTGTATGAACACAGGTGAACCCACATCTTTTTGCTTTCTTTTTCTTCAAGTTTGTTTCTTTTAAATTTGGTCTGCTTTCTTTTACAACATGACTAATATGGAAATGTTTTGCATGACTAAACATTTATAACCAATATTGAATTGCTTGCTTTCTCAAAACGTGGGGGGAGTAAAAGGAAGGGTAAGAATTTTGAAATCTGAGTTTTAAAAACAAATATTAAATTATTTTTACATATAATGTGTGCAAATAGAATACTTAATTTAAATATATGTTAAAAAAGAAAAATTTAACTGTATTGTTTCATAGAATGTTCTACTTAACTTTATTTTTTGTTAAGTCAGTTTCTTTCTGTTTTCAGGATAGATGAGTAGCACTTTCATATATCAGCTACATACATTTTAATCTCCTTTAGATAAAAATCCAAACATTCCTTCCTCCACATTTTGCCACTAAAACA
>JAQQSK010008762.1:0-13369 GCA_028658325.1 Potorous gilbertii
CCCCCCAAAGAATCTTAATTGTGGTTTCTCTGATCTAGTTTTATAGACTTCCTTCCCTCCTTTTCTCTTTGTCAGTTAGTTTGGGGCCTTACCTCTGCCATTCAGATTTGAGCTGGAGCACCCAGCTTTCCAGCTCCTGTAAGGAAGATGATGGCACAATGAGACTGAAGAAACCACCAAGCCACACTGTGGGGACTCATTGTCTCTTCTGGGTGGATCTTCTGTCTGCTAAGGAGGATCTGAGTCTCTGCAACCTGCTGGGCTCCAGAAATCTTGACCTTGAGTTTGAGCAAGATCTTTCAAAGACTGGACTCCTTTCTTATAGTCCCACCAAGAGAAGGCATCTGAGAAAGACCCCAACTCTGCTGGGATTAGGCATGATCCATTTTCCCTAAAGTGGTGAAGTCACTTCTGAGTCGCCTGAAAAAAGTTTCAAATTCAGCTCTTAAGTCACAGTCTTCTCATTGACAATCTTATCCCTCCCTGGTCTTCATGCTTGGATGGGTTTAGCACAGGGAAGGGGTTCCAGAAAGGAGTTACAAGGGGAGGTTTAGGTTGTCTTAGGTCAGTAAGCTCTCTGCTTCTCCTTCAGACAAGGGTAGTTTGCAAATGAGTTGAACAAGAATTCCTGGAAGTTAAAGAATGAGTTTAAAATGAACAAAAAATGATTTTAAAAATCAAGAGTGGAAGAGGAAAATTTTTATAAAGGGAAACAAGAAAGATATGAGAAAAAATGTATAATTAGTAAAAGAGGCACAAAAATACTGAATTCCTTTAAAATTAGAACTGAGCAAATAGAAGCTAATGAGTCTGGGAGACAACAAGAAAAAATAAAATCAACTCAAGGAAAAATGTATAGTATCTCATACAAAACTCCAAAAACCTAGAAACGGATTGAGGAGAAAGAACTGAAGAGTCATTCGAGTATCCTAAAGACAGGAACAAAAAAGGAACTTTACATAATATTTTAAGATATTGGGGAGGAGCCAAGATGGTGGAGTAGAAATTAGCACATATGCTTAACTCTTACTGCACAACCCATAAAATACCTGTAAAGAAGAACTCTCAACAAATTTTAGAGCAGCAGAGGCCACAGAAGAACAGAATGAAGGAAATTTCTGTCCCAGAGAAAGCTGAAAGGCCAACAGGAAAGGTCTGTCACACACTGGACAAGGAGCAGCCCTGTGTTGGCCCTGCAGCACTGAGAAGAGCAGATCTGAGCAGGCTTCAGGGACAGAATCTCCAGTGGCAGTGCAGATTCCTCAACCCACAGGTGCCAAAGGTCAGTGAGAGGGTATTTTTGACTGGCCAACAGGGGAACTGGCTGTCCCTATAACTCAGGCCTCCTCAGGTGGCAGCAGTAGAGGCAGCAGCATATGGAGCTCCCAAAGCAGGCAATAGTCTGCATCCATTGTTGAAGATCTCATCAGAAAGCCCCTGAGGGAACTGAACCTGGTGTGGTGGCCCTGCCTCCATCTGGGCAGCTGAACTTAATCTCACACTGAATAGCAGCCCACCCTCTCCTTGCCAAAAGCCCTTGAGGCTTGAGAGCAGCTCATTTGAATCTCAGCCCCCAAGTGCTGCCTTGGCCAAACTGGAGGTGAGGGGGTTGTGGAGAAGAAACTCAGAAGTCAAGTAACTGGCTGGGGAAAATGCCTAAAAAAGGGAAAAAATATAAGAACATAGAAAGTTATTTTCTTGGGGAACAGGTGTCTCCCTCCCATCCTTTCTGATGAGGAAGAATGAGGCATACTGTCAGAGGAAGTTGAGGCCTCTGACTCCAGGGCCTCCAAAGGGAACTGAAATTGGGCTCAGGTAATAGAAGATCTTAAAAACAAGTTGTCTGCTTACTAAAGCAGAACCCAAAAAATGCTAAGGAAAGTAACAGCTTTAAAAATGGCTAACTCAACTGGAAAAAGAGGTCCAAAAAGCCACCAAGGAGGAGGTTTTAAAAAGCAGAATTAGCCAAATGGAACAGAAGGTTCAAAAGCTCACTCTACAAAATAATTCTATGAAAGAGAGAATTGAGTTCAGGGAAACAAATGACTTTGAGTTACATCAAGCAGTTAGTAAATAAAACCAAAAATTTGAAAAAAATAGGAGATAATATGAAACAACTCATTGGAAAAACAATTGACCTGGAAAATAGATCCAGGAGAAGTAATTTAAAAATTATAGGACTACCTGAAAGCATTGATCAAAAAAAAAGCCTAGACATTACCTTCCATGAAATTATCAAGGAAAACTGCTCTGATTTTCTAGAATCAGAGGGCAAAATAAATATTCAAAGAATCCACCAGTCACCTCCTGAAAAAGACCTGAACAGAGAAACTCCGAGGAATATTGTGGCCAAATTTCAGATCAAGGAGAAAATACTGCAAGCAGCTAGAAAGAAACAATTTGAGCACTGTGGAAATACAATCAGGATAACACAGGATCTGGCAGCTTTGACATTAAGGGATCGAAGGGCTTGTAAAGAGATATTTCAGAAGTCAAAGGAACTGGGATTGAAACCAAGAATCACCTACCCAGCAAATCTGAGCATAATACTTCAAGGGAAAAAATTGTCATTCAATGATATATACAAGTTTCAATCATTCTTGTTGAGGAAAAGTTCAGTATGGAAAAATCTGATTTCTCCAGACAAAAATCAAAAGAATCATGTCATAGTAAACAGGAAAGAAAAAACATAAAAGACTCTCTAAAGCTGAACTGTTTACATTACTACATGGAAAGAAAATATTTTTAACTCTTGAATCTTTTCTCAGTATTTGGGTAGATTGTACATACACACACACACACATACATACACATATATAGAGAGTACAGGGTATGTTATATCAGAAGAGATGATATCCACACAAACAAATAAAATAAAAAATTAAGGAGTGAAAGAGGAAAATTCCAGGAAGAGGAAGGGAAAAATGGAACAGGGCAGGCTGTAACTCATAAAAGAGATAAGAAAAATCTTATTCAATGGAGGAGATAAGAGAGAAGGGGAGACAGGGGGAAAATAAAGTTATTCTCTCCACATGTGGCTGAAGGAGGGAATAACATGCTTACTAAATTTGATATTAAAATTTATATCACGCCACAGGAAAGAAGGAGAAAATGTGAGAAGTGGGGTGAGGGGACTATTAAAAGGGAGGGCAAATGGGAGAAGGGAGTCACTAGAAATAAACACTTTCCAGAAGGACAAGGTCACTTGTAGGGGGAAAAAATAAGGGGAAATAGAATGGAACAGGAGGCAATATAATCAGTACTACACAACATGATTATTATGGAAGTCTTTAGCAAAAGAACACATATTTAGTATATATTGAATTGCTTTTCTTCTCAGTGGGGCTGGGGAGGGAGGGTGGGGGGGAGTGAAGTTGGAATTCAAAGTATTAGAAACAAATGTTGAGAGTTTTTATTGCATATAATCAGGAAATAAGAACTACAGGGAATGGGGCATAGAAATTTATCTTGCCCTACAAGAAAAGAGAGAGGATGGGGATAAGGGAAGGGTGGAGCGTGATAGAAGGGAGGGTACATTGAGGGAAGGAGTAATCAGAATGCAAGGTATTAGGAAGCAGGGGGAGGGGAGTGATGGGGAGAAATATTAGACATGTTACAAAGTGAGGTAAAAGCAATTAGTAGCAAAACAATTAACTGAATTAATTACTGAGAATAAATCTATGACATCTTTAGTTTGGGGAAAAGAATTTCAGTCTAAATTTCCTAGAGGAAGGTGTCCTTATTTGATGACTGCTATTTAATCAGGAACTAGAACAAGTATAGAAAGGCATGTAGGCCACTTAAGACTTACCTCAAAAGATGTTCCTTAGCCAAAGTGAAAATTATAATCATATTTGAAACCTGGTTATTGGAACTTGCCATTTTTTAGAAGCTATGGGACTATTAAGTGACTATTCTTCTGAGGCTAACTCCAGGTATAGGTAGCAAGAAAGGAGATCTGAGCCTCCAACCCACGATGTCAGTAAGCTGGTGAGATGCTGGTATGAACTGTAAAAGGTGATCTTATGGGAAGAGTGGGAGAGCAGCTGTTCATCCTGGGCTGAGGTGGGATTCTCCTGACTCAACTCTCCCACTGACACCTGGCAGACATTAAGCCTGACAATGCACGTGGACAGTCTAATGCTGCCTGCAACTGACATGAAGTCGGGGAGATATTGTATTCCTGCATGTCCCTACTCTTGATGGCAATTTCCTATAGTCAAAAGGGTTGCAAGCTTAATACCAGATCCATTCAATTATAGATTATTTGTATGGGAAAATCCGAGGTTAAGTCTAAAATTAAGCTATTAGGCACAGGACTTTAGATCAACAACAATAAGTTAGGGTCTTTTAATTCTTAGTAATACTGTGGAAACAATTAGGTCAAGAGCTTGTGAAGTTAGCAACCTAAATATTATTTGTGTCTCAGTTGGTTAATGCTTTTAAAAAAATTCTTTTGTGGTCCATATAGTAAATGCTTTAAAAAGAAGTATCACCTGACAAAAAGAATGAATTGTTTTATCTATTGTAAACCGTGTTTAAAAAAATGAAAAAGGAAAAATTAAAAAAAGATATTACAAAGGAAAATGCCCACATGAATTAGAATCAGGAGGCAAAGCAGAACTTGAAAGGATCCACAAATCATTTCCTGAAAGAAACCCCAACATGAAAACTCCCAGCAACTGTTCTGAATCCAGAGCTCCCAGATCAAAGGAGAAAATCCTGCCAATAGCCAGAGACAAATAATCCAGTACTGTCAGGGCACATGAGATTTAGCAGCTTCCACATTAAAGGAGTACAGAGCTTAGGATATGATATTCTGGAGTGGAAAAGATCTAGGATTACAGCCAAGAATAAGAATAAACTACCCAGCCAAAATGTGTATAGTCCTACAGGGGAATATGAACACTTGATGAAATAGAGAACTTTCAAGCATTCCTGATGAAAATACAAGACAGAACAGACAATCTGGAATTCAAACACAGAACTCAAGAGAAGAATAATAAAGTGGACATGAGTGAGAAATCACAAGGCACTAAAGAAGGGCAAATTGTTTAGATCCCTTGTGTGGCAAGATGATACATGTAACCCCTTCAGAATTTTATGATCACCAGGGGTCCTAGAGGCAGTCTAATTAGATAGCGACCTGGTGACTCTATTATGTTGTAAGGATCTCAAAAGAATGGAAAGGTGGGGAAGAATAATGTACTGAAAGGGTGTGGGAAGGAGAGAAAGAATGGGGAAAGTTATCTCATATAAATGGGGTGCACTAGAAAGAGTTTATACAATGGGAGGGACAGAAGAGGGGAAAAGGTGAATTTTATTTTCATTTCAACTTGTTGAAGGAGGGAAGAAGACACATACACACATCATTAGACAGAGAAATTAATTTTGTCCAAGGGGAAGTAGGAGAAAACGTGTTTAAGAGAAAGGTGAGGGGGAGGGAAGAATGACAGAGCAGGTCAAGAGAGGCAATGGTCAGAAACAAAAGACTACTGAAGAGGGGACAGGGTAAAAAGGAAAAGGATGAGTGTGAAAGGATAGGATTGCGTGGGATGGCTCGGATCCCTACTTAAATTAATTACTCAGAGGTCTCTCAAGGTGATGACAGAAAGTTTATTTATTTGATTCTCAAGAATTGGGCGATTCCTCTACCAGGAAAAGCCCAAGACAAAGGAGAAGCAATGACATACATAGACTCTAACGCAAGTCCCTCCCTCCCCACTGACCATTATCCTCATTAGCTGAGAATATGATCTTACATTCTAGACGTAAAATCTAGCCAATCCTTTTGGAAATGAAGACATCGAAGAATTATGTGAGTTTCATCCAATCATTGAGACCCTAATGTACTACACAGTTTTATATCCTTATATGGAATTATTCCACTCTAAAAATATTGTAACCTTGAGTGTCTCTGTCTTACCTCATCCCTAGGAGAAGAATTACAATCTGAGAAATCTTCATTAAACCTATTCCACTCAATCCCTCCTCTTATTGATTAACCTGAAGACTTCTCACATATGTTTCAACCAAAGTTCTGTAACATGATCTCACATTGCCTATTAATTTCTTCATCCCTATCAGGATCACTCCTGTCTTTTGTCTCCACAGGTGCCCATCCTTCCTTCTTTAGTATCATCAACTGAATGACTCCTTCGGTCCTCTCTCCTACTCTAGCAAAACTTAGTAGAGAATTTCTAACTATTCTAGTAACAAGTGAAATCAAACAAGGTAAACAAATAGGAAGTAATATCATACCACCAATTGCTATGAGACCAAACCACAGTAGTCTCTTCCACCAGTTCCTTTTAAACCAAGACCACCAAGACATATTAAAAAGGGAGTTCCAAGTTTGTACAGGGCAATGAGCAACCTTCCTTATATTCTTGGTGATCTCTTTCACTATTCTTTCATTATCCTGAGTTTTCCAACAACATGTGGACAGATTGAGTTTTCCACAAACTCTCTTCTTTTTCTGCAAGTAAATAATCTGAGATCAATCTATGTTGTATTTCTGCTCTGTCAAGAACAAACAATAATAACCCTAGTATAGCTCCCCAAACATCAAAACATATAATGAATTTATATGCAGGCCTCATTGGCTATCCCTTTCTAAATTTTCTGTGTTCTCACACATGCCTTAAACAGAGCTTTTAATACTGACAAAATGTGTCCTCCAAGCATAATGCTTGGGAGTTTAATAACTAATAGAATAATTGTAAATTATAGTAAATAACTTTAAAATTTTTAAATGCAATAACCTTCATAACTTTGTCTACTGGTTTCTCAATCATACTAAACATTTCTGAATTGGGATGGGGGAATAGATAGTTCAAGGTTCAAGCACATCCTACCCATATTCCTCCCCTCCTCTTATTTATTCCTGTTTCCACACCTAAATCCAATCAATAAATACCTCTTCACATTCTTTCCCTTATGAAACCTTCCCTTCATCTGTCTTCCTTTTTATATGAACATGGGAAGGGACCAAAGTTGACTGACACATTGGCAAATTACAGGGGGCAATCCCCTTGTTCTAAGTACAGATACAGAGATTTAAATTAATGAACTGTCCATTTAGAGGTTCCATCTCATACAGCAGTCTGGGGAGAAGTATCATCTTATGCAGTTTTCTGGTCTGGATGTTCCTTCAAACAGTCTTCAGCACAACATCTCAGCATCTTCTTCTCTTTATCTTCTTGTAGAAATCCAGATGTCCACTCTCCTACAAAACTGAACTTAATACAATCTTAGATTACCATTCCCATCACTCTTACAAAAATCAAAATCGAAACTTTGACAGATTGTCATGTTTGGTTTTTTAAAACAAAAAGAAAATTTACATTAAAATGCAGCTTCTACATTTCACAGTAATTCATTATTAATTCCCTCATTAGGAAGATGAGATGTCACTAAGGAATCAATACCAGGTTCTAGTACTTACATAAATACAATAAATAATAATTTTTAACACAGTGCATATCACATCATAAAACAATTCCAACTTCTGGTCATGTGATACCTCTTTTAAAACATTTACAATATAGACCACAAACCATTTTTTGTTTAACATTAACCAACTGAGACAAAATAATAACTATGCATGCTAGTCTCAAAAGCCCTTGACCTGATTGTCTCCACACTATTACTAAGAATTAAAGGACCCTAAACTTATTGTTGTTGGTCTAAAGTCCTAAACCTATTAGCTTAATTTTAGACTTAACCTCAGATGTTCCCCTACCAACAATCTATTATTTGATAGATCTGGTATTATTACTTACAAAACTTTTGATTTTAGGAATTTACCATTAAGAGTAGGGACACTGCAGGGAAACAACATCTCCCTAACTTCATGTCAATTCCAGGCAGGAGTAGATTGTCAACTGGCATTCAGCCAGGCTTAAAGTCTACCAGGTGTCAGTGGGGAAATTGAGTCAGGAGAATGCTACCTCAGCCCAGGCTGAACAGCCACTCTCCTGATCTTCCCATGAGATCACCTTTTTTGCAGTTCATACCAGCATCTCACAGGCTTACTGGCATCATGGATAAGTGGCTGAGACCACCTCTCATGCTACCCACACCTGGAGTTAGACTCAGAAGAACAGTCAGTTAATAGTCCCATAAAAATCTTAAAATAGCAAGCTCCAATAATCAGTTTCAGACATGACTAATTTCACGTTGGCCAAGGGACATCTTTTGAGGCAAGTCTTAAGTAGCTTACATGCCTTTCTATACATGTTCTAGTTCCTGATTGAATAACAATCATGTCATTGTTCTAATAGATTTAGATCTGTTTCCCAAACTACTTTATCCCTTTCTAAGCCTGCTCAATCTAAAAGAATGAGCTACACATGTGATAAGTTCAAACACTAACTTCAACTTTTGTTCATGAAATGAATTCATATCAAAACAGAGACACTTAACTTTTCCATCAATGCCAAATTTTACCAGAGGTTACCTGCCTCTAAAAAACTATACAAATTCTTTTCCCCCAACTTTTCCCCCCAAAGATGTCTTTGATCTAGTCTCAGTAACTTGATGCAGTCAGTAGTATTTACCCAATTTATCTTTGTAACAAGTAAAGATTTTATTCCAAGATGGGGCCTTTGTCCATTACCCCAAAAGAGTTTTAGTCTCATTTGTCTAAAGGCCCTGGAACACCTCACCTTGAAAACTCCTTGTTTGTTTGTTTTTTTCCACGTTAACTGGCTCTCCTAAGGCCCACTCCCCACTCTATGCCCAAGTCTATTCTACTTCCCCCTCTTAATTCTATCAGTCCAAATCTCCAGTTTACTGGCCACTCCCATCAAGACCATTTCTGGAGCTCCCAGACCACCTGGGGCCACACTTTTTTTAAGGGACTCCTTTCCCTGAATCCCTCTATAAATAAAATACAATTACAGTAAACTTAAAATCTCAATCTTGTTCTGTGGAACAATGATATAACATCTATTTATTTCCATTAGATTTAGAAAGAATGTTCCCAGAGATTTTTATGTTACATCTTCGATCTTAAATTTGCCCTAAAAAGTCAATCACTGAAGATCATTTCTTATATATATTTTCAAATTCTCACCAAAGCAAGTTCCATATACAATTTCCTCAGTTGCTGGGGTTATACTTGTTACTAGACTGTGGACTGCTTCTTTCCCCACATATACACACAGTGTACAAGCTTTAGGTTTTAGCATTAGAATTATAAATGGCAAACATAATTTTCATAAGTGATAACAAAATTGTTTTAGCTATGAACCCGAACAATAAATTTCTGATGACATCAAGTGCATTTTCATATCCTATTAGAGAAACTAAATTCTTCCCACTTTTGTAACTTACAAATACAAATTGGATAGGTAGGCTTTCCCAAAAAACCATACAAAAGATTTTACAAAGTATTTCTTAATAAAACAAATATTTCCTTTCTTACGAACAGTTTACAATTTATCACAATCCCCTTGAAACTAATTGACAGAAATCACAAGAAAAGATCTAAACCCAAAGCCTTTTCACATTTGCCCATAAACTCTCTTTTACAAACATACTTTAGAGTAAATGCTTGATTCATGGCAAAAACAATTTTAGCTAAAATTTTCTTTTCAACAGCAGAAATAAACTTTTAACATACTTAATACATCCTCAGATGGAACAGGCTTGAAAATCACACCCATATATATATATATATATATATATATATATATATACATGTATATTTTTAAAGCATTCTCATTCTCTCAATAAGAATGCTACAACAAGGAAAAACTTACAAAAAAAATTCCTAACAGCTATTTTTAACCAGTTCATTAATCAACTTAACAATGCAATTCCCAATGCAATATTTAGATGGATTACTTAAAAATTTAAACTTGTTTACATTTATTTAAAACTTAAAATAAGCCATTAACACATTTAGCTTACCATCATGTGGGCACACTATCACCTGATATTCTTTCACATAGAGTCATCCCAAATTACATGATTTTCTTTTCCTTCTTAAAATACTTCCTCACACCCTCACTACTTACTGAAACCATCTGCAAACAAAACCCTTATTTTTCTAAGACTCTCAATCCCACCCATCCAGCCTTTCTCCACACCCCAACTACAACTGTCTGTGCTAGAATTCCCTTCCAGCTTAAATATACCATTGTATAGCACACATCCATTTAAAACACTAACCCAAATGTACTACACAGTTTTATATCCTTATATGAAATTATTCCGCTCTAAAAACATTGTAACCTTGAGCCTCTTGGTTTAACCTCACCCCTGGAAGAAGAATTACAATCTGAGAAGCCTTCACTAAACCTATGCCACTCAAATCCAAGGCTGAACAAGGCTTACCTGTCCAAGGTTCATGGCCTAGAAAGGCAGCTGGAAACTCTGGCTTCTGAATACTCTGCACATTGGCAGAAGGAGGTCATGAGGGTGGAGATCTGGGAGCTGCATGGGACCAGTGGAAATGGAGCTGGAAAAAGCCTGAACCACCAGGATACTTTAAGTCTCCTGGAGGGCCTGATGAGCTGATGGGAAGTCACCCTGAAGGAGGACTTTGGCAGGGACACCACTGCCCACATCCAGCTGAGGAGAAAGCTCTCCTAAGAAGACCAGGTCAGCAAGCCCAGCCAGTGGGAGACATAGAAATCTTGAGGTGAGGCAGCACTCTGGGCTTCCCAGGACCTGCGAAGTTCTCTGGGTCTTGTTGAATGACTGTCTCCTTTTCTGTGGTCTCCAGGAAGCACTCACCATCCCCAGGGCAGAACATTGGCAAGATCTGGATTATGTTCTAAAGAAGATTTCTCAGGCATGCCACGTAATCCACAAGCTGGGATGCTTCTGGAGGCAGGGACACCGGGGATGGGGGGATAGAAGAGGCACAGATGTCTTGGGGAGGTCACTTTTAGCTGGAAAAGTTGGTGCTGCTGTCAGTAGACTTAGCACTGGCTTACAGATTTCTGGCCAGATCCCATACTTGTATGGGAGCATCTTCAATTGACTCAGTCTCCCTGAGAGCTGCTGTCTGAGGACTCTGGACCCCCTTGTCTGAAGGATAAGCAGAGAGCTTACTGACTTAAAACAACCTAAGCCTCCTCCTGTAGCTCCTTTCTGGAACCCCTTCTCTGTGCTGAGCATATCCATGCATGAAGACCCAACTGAGTCACGGACATCCCTGGATGCTGGGGATTTGGTGGAGAGGTTAGGGGATGAAGTAAAGGCAGCTGCAGCTGGGGCAACTCTTGAGGGGACAGCTGTGCACAGGTTTGGGGGGCACACAAGGGGAGGGGCAGGTTCTGTGACCAGGTTTTGGGGGCCGGCCGTATCCTGGCGCAGAGGAGGGCCCCGTGCACACGCCCCGGCCCCTCCCCCGCCCCCTGCTCTCCTGGACTTGACCCTTCCAAGTACCTGCGGAGACGCTACCTGCGGAGACGGCACCTGCGGAGACGGCACCTGCGGAGACGGCTCCGTCACGAACCTGCCCGACTCCCGCGACCACGTCCAAGTCCCTCGGCCGCTACCAGGGAAATGCGGGGGCAACGCTGGGGGAAAGCGGGGCGACCACGTGGCACGCGCACGCTGGGGAGTGAGTCGCGCTCGGGGAGTGGGTCTGCGTAAGCCTCATGTGTGTGAATTTCACATGTGTGAAAACCCCAAGTACCTTAATATCTGTTGTATTTCTCAACATCATTCATTTAGGTGACTATTAGACCACGTTCCTACCCCCACACTGCAACTCTTAAAAAAATGGAAATAACTTGAGAGTGGTTAGAATCATTGCATTTCCAATAATTAGGTCTAACTCGCTTCAAATTTTAGTTTCAAGTGCACGTGTATGTGTGTGTGTGTGTCTGTGTGTGTGTGTGTGCGCGCGCGCGTGTTAGAGGGAAGAAAAGGTACAAGTAAGGGATTGGCATAAAGGAGCTGATACAATCTTCTCCTTTGCTTCTATTTTCTCTTCCAAGGAGAAGGATCTTTGGGATAGGAAGGATCGGATACCACAATGGATAATGGGGAATGGAAGCCCTAGATCAGTGTGGAGGTGGTAAGTCCATTCAGCTCTGTATAATCTGAGAAGTTCTTGCTACATTGTAGGGACTGAGATACAAAAACAGCCGTGAAGCGGCCTCTGTCCTCAGAGAGCTTCTCTTCTGTTACGTGTACATGAATGAGTCAGTATGAGGATGGCGAGAACACTGACAATAGGGGAAGGGAAGGCATCTTAAGGGTGGTGGCTTCCTGAGACAGGAACATGACAGTCCTGAGCAGTCTTATCTACGGGCTCGCCACCAAGTGGTGACTGTTGGCCATAGCACTTCCTAAAACAAAAGGACAAACTTTGTGGTCATCCCCTTTGTAGGACTCCAGTGATAACAGAGAGTGTCAGAAAAGGGAGCAGAAGTGGACTATGAAATGACATCTTTGAACCTCATTTCATTTTCTATTTAAAAAATACTTCTTTTCAGCGTTCACTTTTATAAGATTTTGAGTTCCAAAATTATTTTCTCCTTCCCTGTCTCCCTTGCCCTTTCCCCAAGACAGAAAACACTCTGATATAGCCTATACGTAGACAACCATATTAAACATATTTCCACATTAGTCATGTTGTGAAAGAAGAATCAGAACAAAAGGGAAAAACGACGAGAAAGAAAAAAAGAGAAAAATAGTGCGCTTAAATCTGCAGTCACACTTCATAGTTTTTTTTCTGAATGTGGATATCATTTCTTCCCTGAGTCTTTTCGAATTGTCTTAGAGCACTGAGTTCTCAAAAGAACTGTCTATCAAAGTTAGTTGTCACACAATATGGCTGTTATTGTGTACAATGTTCTCCTAGTTCTGCTCACTTCACTCAGCATGAATTCATGTAAGTCTTTCCAGATTTTTCTGAAATCAGCCCACACATCACTACTTATGGCAGAGTAGTATTCCATTCCATTCATATACCACACCTTGTTTAGCCATTTCCCAGTTGATGGGCATCCTTTCAATTTCTAATTCCTTGCTATCACAAAAAGCTGCTATAAACATTTTTTGCGCATGTGGGTCCTTTCCCTTTTTCGATGATCTCTTTGGAATACAGACTTAGTAGTGGTATTGCTGGGTCAAGGGGTATATAACACAGTTTTATAATCCTTTGGGTATATTTTGAACTTCAATTGAAATGCACTTCCTTAAATGTGAGATCCTTCTCCATTAACTCCTATTCAACATTCCACTGGAGGACAGCATGTGCATCAATATTGACATTTTTGCTATGAATGAAACCACAGAAATCAGGAAATTGAAGGATGGCTCACAGGTTCTTTAAGAAATAAAAAATGCCCAAAGGGCTACAAAAATGTGCATACCCTTTGACCCAGAAATATCACTACTA
>JAQQSK010008763.1:0-13369 GCA_028658325.1 Potorous gilbertii
AATGAGTTTATTTTAGTAGAGTTTTAGAAATAACCTTACATCTGCTGTTGTTCTGACCATTGGTGATATATTCATCTGTTTAGAAAGATACTACACTAATTTTTAGAGAGGGAATAATCATTTATTAATGCCTATTAAGTACCAGGCATTTTAATAAGCACTTTATGGTTATTGTCTCATTTGGTCTTTATAACAACACTGTTATGTATTGCAATCCTCTTTCTACAGATGAGAAAACTGAGGCAGGAGGAGATAAAGTGGCTTGCAAAGAGTCATACAGCTACCACTAATCTGAGTGTATATTTGAAGTCAAGTCTTCCTGACTTTAGGCCCAATATTCTACCCACTGCACTAACTAGCTAACTAACTAACTATCTATGCTTCCAATGGTATTATTTTTTTCCCTTTTCTCGCTCCACCTTGCTTCCCAATTTAAACTGCACATGAAAAAAAATGTAATTTTGTCTACTGGACGTTGGAAGGACATAGATTTTAGATCAGTGTAACCACAATCTTTCTAAAAGTTGAATCTATTCAAGAATACCAAGGATTACCTCAAGAGGGTGATGAATTCCTTGTCACCTGAAGTTTTTAAGGGCAAACTAGTTAGCTGCTTTCCTGGGGAGTTGCTGGTAAGGTTCATGATTTTAATAGGAATGTACTAGGTTGCTTCAGAGTCCTTTCCGAAGTTAATAAGCATTTGACTAGACTATCATATTGTTAGACCTGAGGAATCGTTCATATTGTCAAGTTGGGGAAAAAGAAGTATTGGACTAGCAAAATTTGAAATTTATGCTGAATTCAAATAAAAATGAACTTCCTCTGTGGATGATATAGGTTAATTAAGATCAACTCAGCTACTTAGGCACTGCATAATATTAGCCAAAATAAAATTGAGGGAGAGAATTTACAAAAATAGATAGAATTGTATAGATGTGCAGTTCATAATTTGCAGTTTCATTACACTTATATTCATTCTCAATGAAATATTAAAGATTTGCCTACTCTTCCCTTTTATATCATTTTGGATTCTTCTTCTGAGTCTGTATCTTAATGAAATTGACTTCTTGATCTAGTAATATAAAAAGGGGACATAATTGTCCCATGCACTCTTCTTGATTCAGATTTCCCTACCTTCAATATAGAAGTCAGGAATCTTTGCCAAGGCAGGGATTTTTTTCCCTCCTATTTGTATTTCCTTTCCATCTCTCCTAAGTGCCATCCTTCCTCATTCTTCTTGAATCCTTCCTAACCAGTTTCACTCTTCAATTCTTTAAAAAAAAATCTTACCCACCTTTCCCAAAGTCACAGTAACACAGAGTATCTTTCATTGAGTCTTTAAGCCACCTTCTGTCAGTTTTATACCAGAGTTTCCTAGGAGAATTGCATCTCTGATGCATCAGAAAGTGTTTACTCTCTTGTATTTTCTTACTCCCTAAAGAAGTCTACAAGTTGGATCTCCTTCATCATTTGAAATTTTGCTTGGTAGGAGAGGCAAAGTTCTTTCCACTAAAAACAGGTAGAATATGTCAAGAGACTCATTGAAAGTTCTATCCAAGTTAGGTTTCTTTAAGCACTTGTCACATGAGTTATGGAGACAGCTAAGTGATTCAATAAATAAAGCACTGGTTTTGGAGTCAGAAAAACCTGAGTTCAAATCTGACCTCAAAAATTTACTACTTGTATGATTCTAGGCAAATCATGTAACCTGTATTTTTACCTTAATCCACTGGAGAAGAAAATGTTCACCCACTCCATTATCTTTGCCAAGAAAACTCAAGGAACAGTATTGATATACTATGGTCCAGGTTATGAAAAATTTAACAAAATTGACCAACTAAAGAGCAACTCAACAAGAGTAAACCACAAAGTCCTATAAAATATCCGTAAATATTGTCTTATCAACTATACAGAACTATTGTGCCTGCTTCTGGCCCTGTGCTGAACTGCTGCATGTTTAAATATAATGTGCAAAATTCTGAGTAGTTCCTTGGTTCTCTTCCCAACTCCTACAAGACAAGGGATACAGAATCTAATAAAAGAAGAGATAGCTTCTGGTTTTACCCTCTTTGGCTATGACTTTCCAGGTTGTAATACATAATTTCAGGGAGAGTTGGGAAAAGAGAGTGTGGTTCTTTACCATTGTCTCATAGTGATCCTGTATATGTGGCAGCTGGTCCTTAGGGTCACTAGTCAAGTTTGTGTCTGTGTCCCTGTCAACACTTGAATTTTTGTTTTTTTCATTGGATATGTGACCCTTTGGATTCAAAAGTTTTAGTAATCTATCAGTATAGTACTAATAGTAGCATTAGTCTAATGGTTGGAGATAGTGGTGGCAGGAGTGGCCTGGAAGTGACAGAAATTTCTGCCTTAAAGGGAAGTCACCAGAAATGACATCAGATTTGTTGTTTGATGACAGGTCAAGTGAGGTAAAATATAAAATGCCTAATTAACAGTATCACAAAATTGTTTTATGTTCTAATACAGTTTAAATATTACTCCCCAAAAGCTATTGCAATTGTAGTAATATGTTATTTTTGAATTCTAATCTAATCTTTCTTTTAATGCACAATAAAATTCCTCTAAGTGTATTATTTCTTTTTTTAAGAATGTATTTTCATTGTTTAAGTAATGAAATATTTATTCCATACTTGATTAATATTCCCTACTGGATATCTTTTCTATTCTCCTTTTTTAGGGGATTCAGGTGGGAGCATGCTTTCATTTAGTAAGTTCAGCATCATCCAGTGAGGGGAATAGATTATTAATAAGTCAAAGAGCATGAATAAATGGTGCCTCCTCTCTCTTGAAGCATGGATTGAACATATGGATTGGGGAACTCACTCCTCTGTACCTTGTACTAAGCCATTGAGACTAGGGGACTAGGGGATGATAGTGTGTTCCATGATATTGGTAATAAAAACTAGTTTGTTACCTTGAATCTTGAGATTTTATCATTCTTTGATCGTTTGCCACCTCTGACTTGAATGAAATGGGGAGGGGGTTGGTAAAGACAGTGTAGAGAAGCCTGGAAGTTACCTGAGCATTTCTCAGTTTCCTTCAGAAGTAACATTAAATCACACCTCTAAAAGAATTCTACATGACAGAATTCACAAAAAGACAATGAGACAATTTTCTAGCCCAAGACAACCTTGAAGGACTCTAGGAAAGGTCTGTCTCACTTGGTTAAAAGAGGCGTATAGCCCAGTGGAGGTGGGAATTAAACAAGCCAGTGGGGGGCTCTTAGATTACAGTAGAAATCAGTAGCCAATGTCCTGAACTTCTGCTCAGCAGGCCAGTAGTATTGCAAATCCGTTATAAGGCCTTCAGACCCAGTGCAACAGGTAAACTTCCAGCTCTAGAAACCAGGGTACAGCATTTACAACTAGATTGGGTCTTCTAGCCCAGTGGGCAACTGCCAGCTGCAGAGACCTCAGTGCAGGAATAATAAGAGTCAACAACTTTGAAAGGGAAGCCCAGAAATTGACTAAAGAAAACAATTCCTTAAAACAGAATTGCCCAAATGGAAAAAATTCTACTGAAGAAAACAGTTCCTGTAAAAGTAGAATTAGTAAAATGGAAAATGAGGTACAAAAGTTGACCGAAGAAAATAATTTCTTGTAATTAGAATTAGGCAAGTGGAAATAATGAATCTATGAGACATCAAGAATCAGTTAGACAAAATCAAATCAATGAAAATAATGTAAGAAAATGTAAAATAACTCATCAGAAAAACAACTGACCAGGAAAAAAGATTCAGGAGAGATAGTCTAAGAATTATTAGACTAACTGAAAAATTATTAATATATATATATATATATATATATATATATATATATATATATATATATATGGAGAGAGAGAGAGAGAGAGAGAGAGAGAGAGAGAGAGAGAGAGAGAGATACACATATAGAGTGGACAGCATTCAGCATTATTCTTTTTAAAAAAAAATTTGTTTTCAGTATTCCACAATTGCTTCCATATATCTTAGACTTTTCCCCCTACCTCTCACCTTTCTCTCTCCTTCCTCCTTCCCTCCCCAAGATGGCATGCAATATTATATAGTTGCTATACAAACATTCTTATTACATACATTTTCACCTTAGTCATGTTGCATAGAAGAATTAAAATGAATGGGGGAACCCATGAAAACAAAACAAAATAAAACAAAATAACACAAGAGAAAATAGTCTGCTTTGTTCTGTAATCCAATAGTTCTTTCTCTATGTGTGGAAGGCATTTTTGCTTTAAGTCCATTGGGAAATTTTTTTAGGTCCTTGCATTGCTTTGAAGGGCTAATTCTATGAGAAAATTCCTTGCACACTGTGGTTGCTGCTGTGTACAAAGTTCTTCCAGTTCTGCTCCTTTCACTCAGCGTCAGTTGATATTGGTCCTTCAAAGTCTCTCTGAAGTCTTCCTGTTCATCATTTCTTATAGCACAATAGTATTCCATTACATTCATATACCACAACTTGTTCAGATATTCCCCAATTGATGGACATCTCCTCAATTTCCAGCATAACTTTCCAGAGGAAAAGATAAACACTCAAAGAAAGAGGGGACTTTCAAACTTTTATGATGAAAAGACCAGAATTGAAAAGAAAATTTGATCTTCAAATACAAGACTCAACCGAAGTATCAAATGTAAATTAAAAGAAAAAATAAACAAACAAACAAATATGGTTTTCAGTAAGGTTAAATGTTTACATCCCTAGACAGGAAGATGTTATTTATAGCTCTTAATAGCAGTCATCTCTATTACAGCAGTTAGAAAGAAAATACTTAGGTAGAGGGTATAAATATAAATTGATTTTGATGTGATGATAAAAAAGGGGCTAAAAACAACTGTACTGAGAGATGAGGAAAGGGATGTCAGAATGGAGCAAATTATATCACATAAAGAGGAATAAAAGACTTATTAGAGGGAAAGAATGGAGGGAGTGAGCAGTGTTTGAACTTTCATCAGAATTGATTGGAAAAGGGAATAGCATAAACACTCAGTTGAGTAGAAAAATTTATCTTACCTATAGGGAAGTAGGAGGGAAAGGGGGAAGAATAAAGGAAAGTGGGGAAGGGCCGGTATAAGGGAGGAAAAATTTGGGGAGACAATGGTCCTTAGCAAAACACTGGTGAGGAGGGACAGGGTGAAAGGTGAGGGGAAAGCATGAAAAAGGGAAAAATAGGGTGGAAGGCAATACATAATTTGTAATCATAACTATGACTGTGAATGGTATAAACTCTACCATAAAATGGAAACAGATATCACAGTGGATTAAAAAACTCCAATCCTACAATCTTTTTGTTTGTTTGTTTATTCACTTAAACACTTTTGAAGAAATGAGATACACACAGTAAAGCTAAAAGACTGAATTAGAACATAGTATGCTTCAGCTGATTAAAAAAAATGCAAGAATAACTGATAATCCTGATCTCAAACAAAAGCAAAAATAGATGGAATTAAGAAGAGATAAGAAAAGAAACTACATCTTGCTAAAAGGTACTATAGACAATAAAGTAACTCCAATACTAACAATTATATGCCCCAAATAGTATAGCTTCAAAATTCTTAGAAGGAAATTTGAGTGAGTTACAGAAAGAGACAGCAAAACTATAATGATAGGAGACCTCAACCTCCCCCTCTCAGAACTAGAGAAATTTAGCCACAAAATAGAAAGGAAAGAAATTAATGAGGTGAATATAATTTTAGAAAATTTATATATGATTCTATCAGTAGAAAGCTTAATAAGGATAGAAAGGAATATACTTTTCCCTCAATGGCACATGGCATATGTGCTAGGGCATTAAAATCCTTGTAATAAAATGCAGAGAGGCATGAATATCAAATTCCTTCTGGTACAATGTAATGGTGCAATAAAATTATGTGTAATGAGGGACATGGAAAGATACATCAAAATGAATTGGAAACTAATCTAATTCTAAAGAATGAGTGGATCAAATGACAAAACATTGAAACAATTGCTAATTTCATCAAAAAGGAATGACAATGATGACACAACATGTCCAAACTTATGAGGTGTTACCAAAGCAGTACTTATGGGAAATTTCATATCTCTAAATGCTTACATGAATAAAATTGAGAAAGAAAAGATTAATGAATTGCATAAGCACCTAAAAAAGCTAGAAACAGAACACATTTTAAAATTCCCAAATACCAAATGAAAAATTCTGGAATTCAAAAGAAAGATTAATAAAATTGAAAATAAGGATACTATTGAAATGATGAATAAAACTGGGAGCTGGTTTTATTGGAAGAAAAAAGTAAAATAGATAAACCCTTGATTAGTTTGATTTAAAAAAAAGAAAATCAATTGCCAATATAAAAAATGAAAAGGGTGAATTCACCACAAATGAAGAGAAAATTTAAAAAATAATTTGTAGTCATTTTTCCCAATAATATACCAATACATCTGAGAAATATCAGTGAAATGGATAAAGATTTACAACCACATAAATTATCCAGTCCAACATAAGAGGAAATGAAATACTTAAATAATCCTATTTTACTTAAAAAATGACTTGAACAAGCTATCAATGAACTCCCCACAAAAAAAAAATCTCCAGGGTCAGATAGATTTGTAGGTGAATTCTATCAAATATTGAAAGAATGATTGGTTCCAATATAATACAAACTATTTTGAAAAAGTAATAGGTAAAGAACAAATTCTACCAAATTCTCTTTATGAAACAAATATGGTACTGATGCCTAAACCAGAAGAGCCAAAAGTAGAAAGAAAATTATAGACATTTCACTAACAAATATTGATGCAACAATTTTAAATAAAATATTAATCAAGAGATTACAGCAATTTATAATGAGGGTAATAGTATGATCAGGTGAGGTGTATACCAAGAATGCAGGGCTGGTTTAATATTAGAAAGACTTTTAGCATAACTGACCATATCAATAGCAAAACCAACAGAAATCATGTGATTTCTCAGTAGGTGCAGACAAAGTTTTTGACAAAATACAACACCCATTCCTATTAAAAAAAACAACAGAGAATATAAAAATAAATGAAACTTTCCTTAAATTAAGTAGTGTATATTTAAAACCACTAGAAACATTGTCTGTAGGGGTGGTGAGCTAGAAGCCTTCCCAATATGATCAGAGGTGAAATAAGAATGACTATTATAACCAATATTATTCACTGTTGTACTAGAAATGTTAGCATTACTAATGAGAAAAGAAAAAAAAGAAATTGATGGAATTAGATTAGGTAATGAAGCAATAAAGCTACCCCTCTTTGCTCTAGACAGTATGCTATACTTAAAGAATCCTAAAGAATACACTAAGAAAATCTACTTGAAAAAATTATAAACTTGTGCAAAGTTACAAGATATAAAATGAGCCCGCATAAATCATCAGCATTTCTATATATTACCAACAAAACTCAACAAAAAGAGATGGAAAGATATATTTCTTTACAAAATCATAGATGATATAAAATATTTGGGAGTCTACCTGCCAAGACAACCTCAGGAACTATATGAACACAATTTAAAAAAAAGCAAAAAGCTTCTCACCTAAAAGAAATCTGGTCTAAAAAATTGGAAAAACATGAATTGCTCAAGAGTAGGCTCAGCTAATATAATAAAAATGATAATTCCACTTAAATTAATTTGCTAACTCAGTGTCACACCCATCAAGGTATCAAAAATAAATATATAGATGTAAAAAAATAATAACAAAATTTATCTGGAAGAACAAATTATCAAGAATATTAAAGAAATTAATGGAAAAAATGAAAATGAAGGTGACCTTCTCAAACCATATGATAAAATAGTAATTATTAAAACTCTTTGATACTTGCTGACAAATAGAGTGGGAAATCAATGAAATAGATTAGATACAGTAGTAAACAGTTAGAGCAAACTAGTATTTCATAAACCCAAAGATTTCAGTTGCTGGGATAAGAACTCCCTATTTGAGAAAAACTGCTGGGAAAACTGGAAAATTGTATGGCAGAAACTAGGTATCAACAAACATCTCACATTTTATACCAAATAAAGTTCAAAATAAATCGATGATTTATATATGAGATGATACCATAAAGAAATAAGTAGAGCAAGGAATAGTTAACCTCTAAGATCAATGGAAAAGGACAGAATTTATGGCCAAACAAGAGACAGACAACGTTATGAAATGGAAAGTGGATGATATGGATTGCATTATATTAAAAAAGATTTTGAACAAACAAAACCAATGCAACCAAGGTGAGGAGAACAGAAAGATGCAAAACCATTTTTACAACCAGTGTTTCTGAAAAAGACCTTATTTCTAAAATATATAGAGATCTGAGTCGAATTTATAAAACCACAAGTCATTCCCTAATGGATAAATAGCCAAAGGACATGATAAGGGACTTGTCAGAGGAGAAAATTAAAGCTATCCATAGTCATATAAAAATACTCTAAACCAGTACTGATTAGAGAAATACAAATTAAAACAACTCTGAGGAATTGCTTTATACCTATCAGATTGGTTAATATGTCAGAAAAAGAAAATGATAAATGTTGAGGGAGATATGGGAAAATTGGAACACTAATGCATTGCTGGTGGAATTGTAAACTGATTCAACCACTGTGGAAAATAATTTGAAACTATGCCCAAAGGATTGTAAAACTGTGCCTCTCCTTTAATCTAGAAATACCACTACTAGGTCTGTATCCAAAAGAGATCATAAAAAGGAAAGGGACCTACATGTCCAAAAGTATTTTCAGCAGGTCTTTGTGGTGGCAAAGAACTGGGAATTGAGTGGATGCTCACTAATTGGAGAATGGTTGAACAAGTTGTGGTATATGAATGTAATGGCTTACTTTTGTGCTATAAGACATGATAAGGACGATAAGTTCAGAAAAACCTCGAAAGACTTACATGAACTTACGCTGAGTGAAGTCAGCAAAACCATGAGTTTGTACATACTAACAGCAACATTGTTTGATAGACAACTATGATTGACTTGGCTCTTCTCAGAAATACAATGATCCAAGACAATTCTGAATGCAGATTGGAGCATACTGTTTTCACCTTGTTTTGGTCACTTTTTTTCTTTTGTTGTGTTAATTCTTTCACAATATGACTAATGATTGTATGTCTATAACCTGTATCAGATTGCCTGCCATTTTGGGGAGAGAGATTGGGAGGGATGGAGAAAAAATTTGAAACTCAAAATCTTTTAAAAATGAAAGTTGAAAAGTATCTTTGCATTTAATTGGGAAAGAATAAATTACTGTTTGGGAAAAAAAAAGATCATCAAATTTACTAGGGGAAAGGCAGACACACTTGTTTCAAAGACATTTTCTTAGAGAAATAAACTGGCACTATCCTCTGGGACATTTTTAGGGAGTGACTCTTGAATAATGCGAGATTCTGATTAGCCTTAATAGAAAGAATTTGAGAGATAAAGAGAGGATGAGGGAAAATGTCATGTTTATTTATCCCTGAGGAAATTTCACTTTCCAGTCAGAAATACATATTTTTAAAATGTTTTGGCTTTATGAGCATATAACTAATGCTAAGCTGCTTCTGTAGTTTATTTTTTAAAAAATTCTATGACACAAACAGACCTATTTTGAGCACAACTCAACCATGAAAACTGTAGTCCTGGTTAATATCCCATAAAACCACAGATATTTAAACATGGAAATTATGGTCAAGAACTGGTCAACTAATATTTCTGTCCCAATTCTTTTAGAGATTTAGAGATTAAGGTTTGGTCCTAAATTTCTCATTTTATGGTTGAGGAAACTTTTGCCAAGAAAGGTTAAGTAATTAGCCAAAGGTTACAAATCTAATTATAGTTGGGGAAAAGAATGGGCATTCTAGACTGTAATATTAATTATAACTATCTATTTCATGACCCCAAGACTTTTTATGCTGAATAGTAACCTTTCTGTATTGTATTCTTAAGTTTGACTAACCATCTAATCACTTCAAGAACACCTGAAAGGTAGCATGTACTATCACTGTTGAATCATAATTTTAGAGGTAATATGAATTTTTGCTCCTGAAGTTGATCACTTTCATTTTGTCAGGGAGCAAAGAGAGAACTGAAAAAAAAATCACCAATAATTTTATTATCTATCACTTGAGACAGACTTCAAAGGAAGAGGTGTGAGTCAAGGATTTTTTGCATTCTCATTCTGTTTTAAATGTAGGGAAAGAGATTTTCTTAGGTTTGAAAAAAAGCAAATAATGTTGTTGGAGGGAGGGGGATATTTACTCAGCACTTACTCTTTGCCAGGCTTTCTATTAAATGTTATGACATTTGATTCTCTCAACAATCCTCTCAGTTAGGTGTGACTGTCATCCCCATATTATAGTTGAGAAAATTGAGGAAGATACTGAATAAGATGACTTGCCCACGGTCATGCAGTTATTAAGCATTTGAGGGAAGATTTAAACTCAGGTCTTCCTGACTCTAGGCCCAGTGCTTTCTCCAAGGCACTATCCAGATACCTAATGCAGGATGGGAGAACAAAAATAAAAAATAAAAAAAAAAACTGACAATCAAGAAGTATTTGAATCTCTCCCTCTTCTTAAAAAAAGTTATATTATTTATCAATATAAAATCAAGGGGAATTTACACTGGGACTGTGCTCTATGACAACCAAGCTGAGCTTAGAACCTAATCTGACGCCCCTCCCCAGAAACTGAGTTAGTGTGCAGTAAGGGGGGATTTTATGCCTCCCAGATCCTGGGGGAGTAAAATTGTGTATTTGTGAGTATCCATCCAAAGTAAATATTTCTCTGGAAAAGCTCCATGTTACATGCGAAGACTTGTTTGGCCTAAAATTGAGTCCCTCAGTTTTGTGGGGAGTCTTAGAGATATTCCCTGCCCAGAATGTATAACTTATATTGTTTTGAGAGATATGAAAGTATGAGAGACTAGAGAAATTTGGAAAATATGTATTTTTTTAATGTGTAAAAGTAAAGTGGATTTTTTCCTCCAGTGACTATTGCCTAATAAGTCACTTCAAGTGATTTAATTTTACAAATTTCTAATTTGTTGATTGTTCAACTATTTCAGTACTGTTAATTCTTGTATTAATGAATTTTCTATAGCAATTAGAATACTGATATTTCATATTATTGAGACCTGTAAAATACTGATATTTTTTGGTGTGAGAAATTTGGAATGATTGAATTGCTACCATGTAGTAAAATGTAGATACAGGTTTTTATTATTTTTACTTAAACAGATCTGTAGCACTTGCCCTTTATGAAAGCAAAATGCCCTACAACTCTTAGGGCAAATATAACTATGCCTTAAAACCACAAATAACTCACATACTGTGATACTTCTACAACTGAACATTCATTTCTTTGTGTTCCGATAGGTAAGATTACAATTCCATTTTGGTTAGCTCTAGCAATTTCAAGGAACCTTGCAGGAATTTCAGGTACCTTTGGTATAAGGTATGGGAAGGAAATTGCCTGTATATTTATAAGGATTGTCTCTGTGAGGAAGACCCTTAGAGAATTTGAGTGTGCCCTGTGTAGAAAGGAGCACTTTTCTGTTTGGAATCATTTGAAGAGTTTTTAACCTAGGACAATTTTATCTTTTGAGAAAGGGACAATGCCAAGTTGACCTCAAGTTCCAAATCTCAGTAGGGAGAATTGCAAATAGTTTGGAAAGCTCTTGTTTTTTTTCTTTTCTTTCATTTTTTCCCCCTTTTATTTGTGGGTTGAGAAAAGTGTCATAAGGTTGATGAGGCTAAACAAGTAGAAATATTTTGTTAGCTTTCTAATATGTTTCTTATTTTGTTGACTTGTAAAGGAATTTTGTGAAATGTACCTTGTTCTGTGAATTTGAAAAACTTGGCATTTGGAAATACCCATGATTTTCACATATATATATATATGGGATTGCATATGACAATGTAACATTGACTATTTTTAGACTTGACTGTATGGCACTGGGAAAGCAAGTGAATGGACATTACTTATTCCTCCTTAGAGACCATAAAGAACTGTTTTGAATTTGAGACTAGGACTGCAGAGAAAACAGAAATGCATCCATGTATATTGCTGGAATGTCAAATTTTAAATGAGGAACATGTAGCCTGGACTTTTTTTTTTTCTAGCATGCTGAGTTCAAAGATGGAGTTGGCCTGAAAGGCCTTTAAACATGGCAAGTTTGTCTAACATGGACTCCATTAAATCCCCTACTATATCTGTGAAGGCAGCATTACCTGTATTTCTTATTTCCTAGTAGCAAGAACAATACTCAACAGTTGTTCCTAAACCTTTGAGTTCCAACCTCTCCCCATCCCTCCCTCCCCACCCCTTCCCTTTGGAAAGACAGGCAATTCAATAAAGGCCATATCTGCGTAGTTTTGCAAGTGACTTCCATAATAGTTGTGTTGGGTAAGACTAACTATATTTTCCTCCATCCTATCCTGCTCCACATTGTTGCTATTCTCTCTTTTGATCCTGTCCCTCCTCAAGAGTGTTGACTTCAAATTGCTCCCTCCTCCCATTGTCCCCCCTTCCATCATCTCCCCCACCCTGCTTATGTCCTTCTCCCTCACTTTTCTGTAATGTAAGATAGCTTATCATACGAAAATGAGTGTGCGTTTTATTCCTTCCTTTAGTCAAATGTGATGAGAGTAAACCTCATGTTTTTTTTTCTCAGCTGTCCTCTTTTTCCCTCCACTAAGAAGTCTCCTGCTTGCCTCTTCTATGGAGACAATTTACCCCATTCCATTTCACTCTCTCTCCTCCCACTGCATTTCTCCCTCATTGTTTACCTTGATTTCTTTTAAGATATGATTTCATCCTATTCAATTCACTCTGTGCTCTCTGTCTCTGTGTGTGCATGCATGTGTAAATGTGCATGTGTGCGTGCATGCCTGTACATATATGTGTGTACGTGTGTGTGTGTGTAATACTACCAACTATCCAGATACTGAAAAATTTCAGGAGTTACAAATATTGTCTTTCCGTATAGGAATGTAAACAGTTCAACTTTAGTAAGTCCCTTGTGACTTCTCCTTGCTGTTTACTTTTTCATGCTTATTCTCATTCTTGTGTTTGAAAGCCAAATTTTCTTTTCAGCTCTGGTCTTTTCATCAAGAATGCTTGAAAGTCCTCAATGTCATTGAAAGACCATATTTTCCCCTGATGTATTATACTCAGTTTTGCTGGGTAGGTGATTCTTGGTTTGAGACCTAGTTCCTTTGACTTCTGGAATCTCTTGTTCCACGCCCTTTGATCCCTCAATGTAGAAGCTGCTAGATCTTGTGTTATCCTGATTGTATTTCCACAATATTGGAATTGTTTCTTTCTAGCTGCTTGCAATATTTTCTCCTTGACCTGGGAACTCTGGAATTTGGCCACAATGTT
>JAQQSK010008764.1:0-13369 GCA_028658325.1 Potorous gilbertii
CTTCCTTCCTTCCTTCCTTCCAGCTTTCCTTCCTTCCCCACAGTTGCCTCAACTAGGGAAATAATTTAAATCACATGGCAGGAACTTTAACATTCTAATGCAAATTGCCTTAAAATACTTGTGTTATATTTGAGATTTTCTCACACATTCTAAAAAGCCCAGGGAGTTTTGTGGAGGTGATTATTACATTACAGAGCAGGGGGAAGAGATGTGGTATAGCAGAAAAACACCCCTGGCTTTGGAACTAGAGGATCCAAGTTCAACTCTGACTTCTCACACTAACATGTCTAACCTTGGGCAGCTGCTCAATCAATCTCCCTTCTGTAAAGAGAGGGGAATAAAGCAGACCTCTCCTGAAGCTATGATCCCTTTCTGATTGCGCAGGCCTGTCTGCTTATTAGTTGGCCAGTTTGCTTTAGGCTGATGGCGCATGTCACATCTAAACAACTAGCCTTACCTAAGTAACTTAACCTTCTGAACAAGTTCATGATTTTACTTCACAAATGGCTTTGTTGTTATTTGTTGGAAGGTAGGTCATGGTGGGGGGCCCCAGAAGTGTAGTGGGAACTATTTCTGTTTCTTCCTCTTGTAAACAATATGACATCTATTATTTCTAAGGAAATATGCTGAAAACAAGTCCAAAGCTTTAAAAGGAAGAGAGAGAATTTTTCTCTCCTCAGGGCTTCATTCCTCAAAACTCAAAAATCCTTCTGAACTCCCCAGGTAGCTGTCAGTTTCTAGATTTTACTGGAAAGAGGGTAGAGGACACATCATGGGAAACCAGCTGGTTTTCTGCCAGATGTTTTCAATGAACTTCACAAGAGTTGCTTGAAAAAATGCCCTCCACACCTAAAGGAGCTGGCAATGAGCAGATAGGAGAGAAAAGAGTACAAAAGACTGGAAGAATAGAAGGGTCAGTTTTGGAACATGTTCCACTTGGTCCAATTTCAGTTTTCTTCTTTGGAAACCAGAGTTCATAGATTTGGAGCTAGAAGAGATTTTAGAAGTTAACTTGTCTGATCTCTTCATTTTATAGCTGAAGAAACAGAGGACAAGGGAGAATGACTGAATCACAGAGTTCAAAGGGATTTCAGTGAACACTTAGTCCAACCCCTACCTGAACACAGAACCTCACTGCAGCATTCAAGACAAGGGGTCATTCATCTATTGCCTGAATACCTCTAGGGAAGGGGAAATGTTCTGAGCATAGATACACATACTGTGTCTCCAAAAAAAATCAGTATTCTGTAGCTTGTTATTTTAAGTGAATTTTAATTCTTACTGAAAATTGTTAGTTTCTTTAGTATATTTGATAAATAAAAATATCCAAAATATTGAATATTCAATAATAAATGTTCACCTTCAAAATAAAAAAAAAATTCCCTTGTGTACATGCCCTGATGAAAGAGGCTGTTCCCACCTCTGGGTCCTGAAGCAGCCCTTTTCACTTTGGGAATTGCTTTAATGGTTAGGAAGTTTATCCTGACACAGTTTAAACTTACTTGTTTATGGGTTCCTCTCTTCTTTCAGAACCTTTCCTTTTCCATCTCTACATCTTACCTTGCCCAAATCTCGCTGTTCTGTATACCTCCTCCACTCCTCGGAAGCCCAGCATCCTGCACACCACATCCCCATCCTTCTTGTCCCATCCATCGTCGCACACTGTCCCCCAGCGCCGGTCATGGTACACCTCCACACGTCCCTCATGGGGGCCAGAACCGTTGACCAGTCGGATCATCATACCCTTAGGGCTACCTGCTGGGAGAGAATTCACAAGTTATAGTATCATAGATTTGTAAGCTGTGAAGGGATATGATAGGTCATCTGTGCAATTCCTTCAAGGACATCCAGGTCCAGGGAAGCTAAATGATTTATCAAAGGTCACACAGCAAGTGGCAAATCTGGATTATTATGAATAATAACAGCTATCATTTATATGGACTTTCAAGGTTTGCAAGACATTTTATCTTATTTTATCCTCACAACAATCCTGGGAGGTAGGTACTATTATTATAAATCCTTTTTACAACTGAGAAAACTAAGACATAAAGAGATGGAGTCACTTGTCCAGGGTCACACTTTTAGTAAATGTCAGAGCCTAGATTGCACGTAGAATCTTCCTGACTCCAGGTCCTGTGCTTCATCCATTGTGTTCCCTAGTTGCTTCTAGGATTCAGTCCCAGAACCTACAGCTCCAGACTCCAAACTCTAACTTCCACAGAACCAATCTTGAATTAACTTACAAACGCCTTTCACACATAGTCCCAGACGGCACAACACAACTTTATCCTGGGACTTCTACAAATTCTAAGTTATCTTAGAATGACTATTGAAGCTTTCTTTTGCTTTCAGGGGGTTTGATGGGCCAGTTTATGCATTTTTATTGTCCTTCACTCCCTTCAAATTCTATTCATGCCCTTCATTTTTGCATCATAATCATATCTGGTTCTATTACCCTCCTCACTCCCTGACACCCTTCCTACAGGACCCTCCCTTGTAACAAAGCAAAACATGAGTGACCTCCCCTGCCAAAGTAAGCAATTTTCTGCTCTACAGCCTGGATCCACTGTTGAGAGGAGGAAGTTTTTTTTCTCTCAATCAGTATATCACAGGGACTGAAATGCTACCACTCCAAATTCACTTTCTTAATTTTTTGCTCCCAGGGATGAATATCCGGTCACTGGACCCGGATGACTCAAGAGGAGAAAGTGAGGTTGGTGACCTTGCATAGCTCTCTCTCACTCAAAATAAAGTCAAGTGCAAGTCATGTCATCATTTCTCTGATGGCATAGTCTTCTTCAAAAGAAGGACGAACACAAACAGACTCTTCTTCAGTTTCTGAGGTTCCATCCAGTTCTTTTTTTTTTTTTCTAATTGTCCTAAGACCTGAGTCAGGCCAAAACAATAGTTTATTATTTCAGCATTCATCAACATCTCAGCCATTAAAAATAAAACTCTAACACTAAAGGATGGAAGGAAGACTTCTCTACAGCATGATTAAGTAGGCTGCATCCAGAGTCCCCTAGGGCACCACAGGTGGGAAGGATGGTGGTTATTCATTCATCTAATAAATTAGAAAGCACAGAATTCAGGGGGCCAACTGCTCATTTCTGGGCTGTCATAAGGTCATCTATGGACTTGCCCTGTTCCAAACGCTTCTCCATCTCAATGAGCAACTTCACATCTGCACCAACTCCATCTCTGTATCCACACCTTGTGTCCCCCCTCTTCTGCAGCCTCAGTTTCTTCAGCACCCCACCAAACTTCTCCTGCTTGCCCAGATGGGGAAGTTTGATGTGGACAACTGCACAAAGGCCTGTGCCCAGGTTGGAGGGGCATGTCAGGATGTACCTCAGGTGAGGATTCCACATAAACTTGTAGTTCTTGATCTTAAAAAGGGTTTCAATCTGGGTAAGCCCTGAGCAGAAACGTGTGAACATCTCCTTCAAGTTACCTCCCTTCTGCATGGAGATGACCCTGTGGTGATCTTCCTCATTGATCCACACCAGAAAGGTCTTGTTGTCATTGTGCCAAATGCCTCTGCCATCGGGCCAGTCTCAGGCCATGCCAGAAGCTAAGAGGAGTGGAAAGACAGGATTATTGCAGAGGAAGTGATCATCAATCAGCTGTTCCTGCTCAGTCATATTCTTCAAATCATTGTGCTAACCATCCAGGTCACCTTCCAGGCTGGCCAGAGCTTCCACAGACAACTTCTCTATCGCATGGTGCTCGCCCCAGCTACAATGTGGAGGCAGGCAGAATCCTCGGATGCTCCAGCCAATTCAAACACAGGAACTCAGCACATAGTTTGGATCCAGGTAATTGCCACCCTGCAGATTATCAGGGTTAAGATCAATCTTATGCTCATCAGAAGACTTGTAGCCTCCATGTCAGTCCTCAATAACAGGATCAAACAGTTCCTTGACTACTTTGTAGCTCTCTTCCTCTCCAACCACACAGCCCACAGTCATGATGAGTGGGTACCCTGGGCTGTCCACACAGGTTTGGATGACATCATCCACTGTGAAGCTGCTTGATGTAGCCTTATCCCGGAATTTTTCATAGAGCTCAGGTGTCAGCACCTTAGCCATTTGGTTGTTGTGTGAGGAGAGGTTGGGATATTCCTCCTCGGTGAGGTAGCGAGACTTCAGCATGTTTGGCTATTGGAGAATGGCATGACAGCAAGGAGGTGTGGGAGCTCTAGGGTGAGTTGCAAGGGATGAGAAAGTTGGAGATGCTGCTTCTCTTGCTGAGGAAGCTGCACAGGAATCCCAGGCTACCTAAGCCGGAGCTCAGTCACCAAGGCCAGTTCTAATAAGCTACTTGTTAGCTCTTATTAACAGATACTTCCACCACTACCCTCTATTATTAGTTAATACCTGAGTTTGAATCAAGCAATTAGACTGTTCTCCAAAGCATGACAGCTGTCTGAGAACATAGACGTGAAGGAATGGGATATGATATATATGTTTGGAGAAAGAGAGAGAGAGAGAGAGAGAGAGAGAAACAGACATCCAAAACACAGGCTATGTCCTGAGTAGAACTGCATATTGGGATGCTCTGGTAATCATGGGGTGGCATGAGGTCACTGAATACCAAAGTGGGAGGAATTCAAGTAGATAGAAAAGTTCCAGCAATGGTAGGTGGTAGGTGGGTGGAAACCAATTTACTCAGTTTTGTCTTCAGTTGGCCCTGAAGGTGAAGTTGGTGGTTATTTATGGATTCAATTAACAAGTGAAATTGAAACAATTCTCTTTGTCCCCATAATAGGTTGATTTCTCCAGAACAGAAGATGACATTTAACTAACCAGCCACCTGCTGCTAATAATTTTTGGCAAAGGAAACTGTTCCTCCCCAGTGACAAATGTAACTGGAGTTTCAAGTAATCAATGGCCCCTTCATTGTCTAAACAGATATTCATGGAATTAACAAACCATATGAGGAATTTTCACACTCTTAATAACAATAATTTTCAATTACGTGGCACTTTGAGGCTTACAAAACATCTTCATAACAACCCTGTGAGCTCAGGAGGGCAAGTACTATGATCTCTATTTTATAGATCAGGGAACTGAGACTCAGAGAAGTGAAGATTTATCTGAAATCACAGAAGAAGTAAATGGCAAAGGTCAGATTTAAACTCAAGTCCAAGAGCTCAAATCCAGTGTCTTTATCACTAAACCACACTAGCTCCCATAACTCTTGTGATAGTGTAACTGTTTTTCCTTCATTACCCTTCCATGCAATGCTCTCTGTTCAGCAATGCACCCTTCAAAGATAAGATTAGAAAGGAATAATGGAAAGCCAGATCAAATCAAGTAGCTAGGAGAGAGAGGAAGATGAAAGGAAGAATACTTACTTACACAATGCCTTTTGACATGCTGTGTGGGGCCATCAGATCCTTACATGGTTGGGTTCTAGAACACTTTGCATATCGGTATATAGTATGCCAAGATGTATGCTTGATGACACTCTTGTCACAGTTCCACCCAGCTAGATGGCTCAGTGGAGAGAGTGCCTGCTTGAAGTCAGGAAGTTATGAGTTCAAATGCCGCCTCTGATACTTATTAGCTGTGTGACCCTGGGCAAGTCACTTAACCTCTATTTGCCTCAGTTTCCTCTGAGGGAGGAATGAGGATAGTAATAGCACTTACATCTTAGTGTTGTTGTGAGGACCAAGTGAGATACTAATTGTAGAGCGCATAACACATAGTGTCATATGAATCTTAGTTTTAGTATTACTAATAATAACATTAGTACACAAAAGCTTTTCATTTAACATCCATTTTACTTATTTTCATGGCCTTTTAGAACACCTAACTGGACTTTTCCATTTGAGAAATAACAGGATGGAGTTTAGACAGACTTAGTGGTTAGAATGGGGGCAAAGAGCCAAATTTTGAAGAAGGCAGCTCAAGAACTCTCCATATGATGGTTGCGTCATTATACAATTTCATGAGTACGCAATTATGCCAAGATGTCACCAAGGGGCAGTGCTTTTTGTTGTTTGTCTTTTTTTGGTTCAGGTCTTGTTGTCTGAGCAGCTGGACATGGAAAACTGATATTAAATGCTGTAACTTATTTTCCCACTCAGATATGCTTTTTCATTAACATAGGCCTTGCTAAAATAGCTAAAAAGAAACACAAACATCATAATAAATTAAAAGATCAAAATTCATCTGAAAGAATAAAAGGGCCAGAATATCAAGGAAATTAATAAAAAGAAATGCTGGGGAAGGTGACCTAGCCATAACAGGTCTCAAATTGTATTGTAAAGCAGCAGTCACCAAAACTATTTGGTACTGGCTAACAAAAAGAGGGATAGATCAGTGGAATAGGTTAGGACACAAGACACAGTAGTCAATGACTATAGCAGTTTATTGATTGATAAACGCAAGGACCCCAGCTTCTGGGATAAAAATTCACTGTTTGACAAAAACTGCTGGGAAAACTGGAAAATAGTGTGGCTGAAACTGGGCATAGACCAATGTCTGACACTATATACCAAAATAAAGTCCAAATAGGTACAAGGTTTGGGTATAAAGGCTGATACTATAAACAAATTAGGGGAGAAAAGAATAGTTTATTTGTCAGATTTATGGAGAATGGAGAAATTTATGACCAAACAAGAGATATAGAACATTATGAGGTTAATGGATAATTTTGATTACATTAAATTGAAAGGTGTTTGCACAAACAAAGCCAACATTAGGAGGGAAGCAGAAAACCGGAAAAGAATTTTTACAACTAGGATCTATGATAAGGGCCTCATTTCTACAATATATAGAGAACTGAGTCAAATTTACAAGAATACAAATCATTCCCCAATGGATAAATGTCAAAGGATGTGAACAGCCAGTTTTCAGAGGAAGAAATTAAAACTATCTACAGTTATATGAAAAAATGTTCTAAGTCACTATTGATTAGAGAGATGCAAATCAAAACAGCTCTGAGGTATCACATCACATCTATCAGATTGGCTAACATGACAGAAAAGGAAAATGATAAATTTTGGAGATGTGGAAAAGTTGGAACACTGATTCACTGTTGGTGGAACTGTGAGCTGATCCAGCCACTCTGGAGAGCAATTTGGAACTATGACCAAAGGGCTATAAAAATGTGCATACCCTTTGACCCAGAAATACTGCTTTTAGGGCTTCCTAAAGAGAGTATAAAAATGGGAAAAGGACCCACATGTACAAAAATATTTATAGCAGCTCTTTTGTGGTAGCCAAGAACTGAAAATCAAGGAGATGCCCATCATTTAGGGAATGGTTGAACAAGTTCTGGTATATGAATGTAATGGAATACTATTGTGCTATAAGAAATAATGAACAGGCAGACTTCAGAAAATCCTGGAAAGACTTATATGAACTGATGCTGAGTGAAGCGAGTAGAACCATAAGAACACTATACACAGTAACAGCCACAATGTGTGAGGACTGTTTCTGATAGACTTGGCCCTTCACAGCAATGCAAGGATCTAAAATATTGCCAAAGAACTCTTAATGCAAAATGCCATCCACATCCAAAGAAAGAACTATAGAGTCAGATTGCAGAATGAAGCAAATTATTTTTTATTTTGTTATGTTTTATTTTGTTTTGTTTTTTTCTCATTATTTCTCCCATTTGTTTTAATTCTTCTATGCAACATGACCAATGTGAAAATGTGTTTAATAAGAATCTTTCTGAAGAATCCATAGAAGCATTATGTTTTGGGAAGGGAGTGGGGAGGGAGGGGAGAAAAACTTAAAACTTATGGAAGTGATTGTTGAAAACTGAAAGTAAATTAATTAATTAATTAAAAGGATATACAATTTGAACAAGATTTAAAGAAATCCAAATACATATGCACAATGTAGTGCCCTTCTCATTAATTTTTAACTATTGAAATTCATAGCTTAATCTAATTCTGCTCCTTTTCTAGGTTCAAATAAGGTTTAATTCACCTAGGAACTTTCTTAAGATCAAGTGCAGCTAGGTGGCACAGTAGATAAAGAACCAAACCTGAGTCAGGAGAAGCTGAGTTCAAATGTGACCTCAGACATTTACTAGATGAGTGACTTCATTTAACCCAAATTGCCTCAAAAAAAAAGGATTATGTGCTTCAGTAAATATGATGATTTGCTCATACTCATATTTTCTTACAATCTAAAACATAAAGCCCAGAGAATTCATTTTGCCTTTTTCTAGGGTATTCCAATTTCCCCTAGACCCTGAGTGCCACCCCTGGGCCCTGTCCTCTTTTCTCCTACCATGAAACCACAATGTAAAAATGTTTTCTTCTTTAGGTATTGTTATGAAAAAAATTGATTGGGATACAGCTTTAAAGATCCCAATAGGACAAGCTTGAAATCTCCTGGCTGATGGTGTTGGGAGGGATCTGACAATAGAATCTTAATTTTGCAGAGAACTGTTCGGTTCATTGGTGTTCCGTACTTTATCCTTCACCCAGAAAAGTATCATCGTCCTACTTATTGCTGGCAGTTTGCTCTCTCTTTTTAAATTAAAAAAATCATTTTCAGTTCCAAATTCTCTCCCTCCCTTCACTCTCTCCCTAAATGTATTGAGAAGGCAAGAAATACAATATTCATTATATATCTGAAGCCATGCAGAACACATTTTCATATTAGCCATTAAGTTTGCTTTTTCAATATAGATTGATTTCTTTCAATTCACATACTTAGTGAAATGGATATGAATTTCATGGAGGTATAATTAGACAACTGTAGGGACTGGAAACAGTTTAGAGGAAATAGGCTAGTTATGTGGATGAAACCTGTGCCTCATGGTAGGGAATTGGATATAAATTTTTTTTAATGCACAGAAGTGAAATCAGACTCCTTGGATGGGTTGTATTGTCAGTTCAGAAAACATTTTGAGGTCTTGTCCAAACGTTTGATTAACTAATTCCATCTGTCCATTTGTTTACAGGTAGCAAGTAACAAATAACCTGGTTTAAGCAGTCAAGAATATCAAAGGTTTTTTTTTTTTTTAGAAATATAATGTACTCCAGGGTCTATGATAAAACAGAATATCCTTGGGGTATCAAGTTTATTTCTTTTTCAATCCATCTTCCACAAAGGTCACAAGCACTCCTTTACTTGATAAACTCCATTGGCTCTTTACTGCCTGTAACAACATAGACTTCATTGTTTGGTTTTTAAAGCACTTAACAACCTGGCCCCTTCTTGTCTTTCTAGCCTTATTACATATTACCCACCTTCTCATGCTCAGAGGTCCTGTCCTACCCAACTGGACTTATGTCTCTTCTTTATACTTTGTGACCTTGCATTGACTATCCCCTGTATCCAGAATGTACTCCCTACTCACTTCTGCTTTACAGAATTTCTCTCTTCTTTCAATTACCACTTTTCCCAATCCCTCAATTGCTAGGACTCTCCCTCCCTAACCTTGTATTTAACTATATGATATTTATTTTGTAGTTACTCTACAATATGACATATATCTGTGTGTAAATACATGCATATACATAGTTGTTTTCTCTCCAATAGAATGTAAACTTATTGAGAATATTAATTGCTTGATTTTTTAAAATTTGTATTCCTAATAACCAGCATAGTATATGGCACATATGGTGCTTAATAATTTCTTGTTGACTGATTAAACTGGGCACCAACATCAGATACAATCAGTAACCCTGATGGGTTCACTTTTAGTCAGTAACTATTTTGGGAGCTGTCCTTGGTCCCTGGATTGGGTGGGGCTGGGAATATCTTCACACTACCCTATTTTGTCATAGACAGTGGCTACTTATATTGTTCCCAGGTCATGGGTGGTTTCAAGACAGAGCAGAAAAAGCGAGCCTAGAACCAGGCTATCAGGATAGCACAGTGTAGTTAATGGAAAGAATGCTGGACTGGAGTCAGAAAACCTGAATATTTGAATCTTAGCCCAGAGACTTATTATTCATGTACTTTGGGCAAATCATTTAATTTCTCTGGGCCTCAGTTTTACATCTGTAAAATGAGTGGGTTGAACAAAATGACCTCTAAGGACCTTCCATTTCTAAATTTATGACCCTATGATTCCATTCAATAAGCATTTATTGAGTCTTCTATGTGCCAAGCACTGTGTGAAGGGCTGGGGATACAAATATTTTGAAAAATGAAATAATACAGGTCCTGCCATAAAATAAATCATATTACTTTGGAAAACAAAACATACACCAATCTATGTACAAAAATATGTACAGAATTGATGCAAACTAATATTTTTTTGGGGGGGTAATGAACAATTAAGGAGATCAGGTGATGTCTGCTATAAGAAATGACACCTGACTGTGCTTTGAAGGAGGGTTGGGATTATATGAATTGGAGTTAAAGAGGAAGAGTGTTCTAAGCAGGGAGGACAGCCTGTGCACAGAGAGAGAGGAGATCAAATGTTGTATGTGGGGAATAGTAAAGAGTCTATGATATGGCATGCAACTAAGAGAGCTACAATGTACATGTACATGTTCATCCTTCGCTGCCCAAGAAGATCATGCCATCAGAGAAATAATGACATGACTTGCACTTGACTTTGTTTTGAGTGAGGGAGGGCTGTGTGGGTCACCAGCCTCACTTCTCCTCCAGAGCCATCTGAATCCAGTGACCAGATATTGATCAGGATGACTGGAGATGACCCAGGATGAGGCAATTGGGGCTAAGTGACTTGCCCAAGGTCACACAGCTAGTGAGTGTCAAGTATCTGAGGGGAGATTTGAACTCAGATCCTCCTGACTCCTGCCCTGGTGCTCTATCCACTGTACCACCTAGCTGCCCCGCATGTATATGGTTTTGGTATCATAGAAAAAGGAGTCATGTAGGTACTATGGATGCAGAGGGAGAAGTTAAGGTCAGACACCAGTGCACTAGGCAAAATGGAGGGGAAAGGATGGACACTGTGACAGAGTAGGTGATCTGAGATGGGCGTCCAAAGGGCCTTAGCAGGTAGCACAGGCAGAAGAATCTGGTCCAAATGAAGAGGTAGAGAGAGTGGATTCTGCTGGGGGTAGGATATAGATGGTGCAGGCCACATGATGCTGTTGCTGCTACTATTCAGTCATTTTCAATCATGTCCAACTCTTCTTTGACCCCATTTGAGATTTTCTTGGCCATTTCCTTCTCAAGTTAATTTTACAGATGAGGAAACTGAGGTAAACAGGGTTAAATGACTTGCCCAGCTTCACACAGCTATTAAATGTCTGAGGACAGATTGGAATGCACCAAGATGAATCTTCTTGACTCCACGCCAGGCTGTCTTTCCACTGAGCTACCTTGCTGTCCCTCAGGCAAAATCATAATAATTAGTATTTATATAAGGCTGACTGTATGTCAGGCACTATCCTAAGTAATTTGTAAATTCATAAAACAGTACAACTGGGCTAGGATGACTAATCTTACAATGGGAGCTATCCTCTTCTAAATTAAGAAAAGCCTTCCACATGGTTCATAACATAGACTTATCACCTCTCTGATTTGGAAAGTGATCTGAGAGGTCATCTAATCCAACCTATATCTAAGCAAGATCTTTTTAGAAATAAGACAAAAGTGGTCTTCTAGTCTGTGGTTGGAGATCTCCCATGGCAGGGAACCCACTGCTTTCCGAGGGAGTTCACTTCACTTTTGGACCGCTCTAATTGTTACAGAATTTTTCTGTATCTGGGGCCAAATTCTAACTCTCTGTACCTTTTACCTCTGGAGTAGGAAACCTGTGGCCTCCTAGGCCTTTAAGTGCAGCTTTTTGACTGAATCTAAATTTTACAGAATAAATCCTTTAGGGTGGCCTGAAAGCTTCAGGTTCCCCACCCTGTTCTACTTGTTATTTGAAGTTCTGTCCTCTGGGGCCAAGAAGAATGAGTCTAACTACTTTCCCGAATCACAGCTGGATACCCTCCCATTTCTCAAGGTCCATTTCTAAAACAGGAGCCCAGAACAGAATGAACTAGCATCCTTATCCACCCCCTAACCACTACAATCTGAGGCCTTGGTGACAATAAAGAAACTGAAAACATTGAGTGGACTGCCCAGCCATTGCCTTTTTGTTTCTGGGGTCACTTGATGGAACCTAACTAGAATTCTGAAAGAGGCTTAGACTTTCCCCTGAAGGAAAATGGTTCCAATGGAGACAGACCTAATGCAGCAGTCATCTTGTTGCTCTGCTTCCATCTTTCAGGACGTGGTTTCATGCTGTGAAGCTGCTTTATTTTTTCCCCACTCCAAACCTCTTCTCTGTTGACATGTCCCTTGGGCAAGATGTGGGTTTGCAACACGATCCGGGCTGTGACGCAGATTGCCCCATCCTGGGGATTGAGGGCGTGCAGGCGGATGCCCAATATGCAAGATCCCCTGAGAAGATCCAGGAAAGGGATATAGGGACAGGCAGAGCGGGAAGTTCTCTTCCCAGGCTTCAGTTTACATGACTCCCCTCCTCTGGCTGGGCTGGATGCCTGATTGACACCGTTATTCAGTGAGGGGCTTGGAAGCTCTCCAGATGGACTGGGAGGGTGGCTCCCTCTGTAGCCAGGGATGAAGCCTGTGACCAGTTAGTAGGCTTAACTTTTTGTGGCAGGAAGGTTTTGTCTCAATGGCTCTTGAGCCTTTACCTGGAGGTAAAGTTTCCCCACCAGGCAACAAAGAGCTTTTGGAAATTGTCTCACTCAATGGAATGTTTCCGGTTCTAACCAATGAGACCCAGTGCCATAGTGACTGCCCAAGTCTGACTGGTGGTCCGGGGCTGGCCTGCTGTGGCAAAGCCCCTACTTCAGAGTGGTCCTCCTTTGTAAGATCACTCACTAGAGATCCCTTCAAACTAATCAAAATAGATCTCCAACTAGCTGGCAGCCAGGAATTTAGAGAATCTTTTATAAAGGATTTAGAAGAAAACCAAGTGGAGTCAGGGATAGAAAACTGACCTCAGAGTCAAGAATACCTGGGTTCAAATCCCCCTTCTGACCTACATACAAACAGTGATCTGAGGCAAACTACATCTCATTGCTTCAGCCCACTCTCTAAGACCAGAAGAACAGTACTGATACAGATGTTTTGGTAGAGGGTGATTCCATACCAATGAATTAACAAATCTGGGCCCCCAAACTCCAGTATCATAGCTGTAGAAACTTGGGTAGGCTTAATTTAAGCAGCTAGGTGACCAGATAAAGTACTGGGCCTGGAGTGAGGAGGACTTGAGTTCCAATCTGACCTCAGACACTCTCTGCTGTGTGACCCTGTTTGCCTCAATTTCCTCATCTATAAAATGACCTGGAGAAGAAAATGGCAAACCTCTCCAGTATCTCTGCCAAAAAAAAACCCAAATGGGTTCACAAAGAGTGAGACAACTAAAAAGCGATTGAACAGCAAGAGGGTAA
>JAQQSK010008765.1:0-13368 GCA_028658325.1 Potorous gilbertii
CAGTTGCTCTGATGGTTTAAGTACATATACTGGTCACTAGACAAGATTCCTTCATTTAGAGTAGCATGTTAGTCCACAGTCTAAAAACTGGGTGGTTCTTAGGACCTTTCCCTCACTTTTTTTCCACTGACACTGAATGAGAAGAAGGGGAATTGACAGAACGAAGGACCATTTTACCTTTCTTATCTGATTGGCTGTCATGCCCAAATAACTCATCACCAAGTAGCTAGCCTACTGCTGTTAACAAGACTTTCTCATTTGAGCTTGTCCTCAAAAAGTAGCCTCTCACTAGGACCATGAAGGACATTTTTTTCCACATGATACTGTCAGGGCTTAGGTAGTCTCCAGGACTCCCAGTCACCTCAATGACAGAATGAAACATCAGACTGGGATTTTGTGGAGGTGATATTTCAAGTGAAATAAAGTAATGGAGTCATAGAGGAAGTTTTGAAAAATTTCTAGAAAGGGAAGAAATCAGAGAGCACATTACAGCCAGGAAGAATTAGTATCAAGATTTGGCTCAGGCAAAATAAAGGGAGAGTTGCATGGCATGGTAGATAAAGCTCTGGGACTGGAGTCAGGAATATCCAAGAGAAAATTCATCCTCAGACACTTGCTTTATGTTTAGCTGAGTAATCCTTTGTATGCCTCAGTTTCCTCATTTGTAAAAATGGGGATACCCACTTTCCAGAGTTTTTGCAAGGATAAAATGAAAGAACATTTATGAAACATTTTGTAAAACTTAAAACAGTATTTAAAACCAGCTACTATTACCATTATTGATGTATTTATGGTGGTTAAAATGGCTAAGGCAAAATGAAAATAAGTAGAACAAAAATGAATTATTATTCTATTTTCATTCACAACTTGTGTGTTTCAGGTAGTAAGAGAAAAGGATATCTTCAAGAAATTGTTGCTGTTAAGTAGTGTTTGACTCTTCATGATGCCATTTGGGATTTTGTTGGAAAAATATTGTAATGTTTTCCATTTCCTTCTCCATCTCATTTTATAGATGAAGCTGAAGCAAACAGAGTTGTGACTTGCCCAGGGTCCCCCAGTTGATAAGCCCTGATTTGAACTCAGGATGATGAGTCTTCCACATCCCAGTTCTTTCCCCACTGTACCACCTAGTAGTTGGAGAAGGCTGGAAACAAGGATGGCAGGTAGATAGATGGAGTGCTGATATTGAGAGAGTAAGGAAGGTATTGGAAGTGATATATTTTTGAGGGATCAAAGACCAGAGTTAACAAAGATTGGGTAGGTATAGATCTGCATCCTTGGGCAGAACTTCTGAAATGATGGGTTCACAGGCAATTTTAAATATTTTACTATACTTTAAACTCACAGTTTTAGCTTTTAAAAAACCGAATCTTTCATAACAGAAGCTATTAGTGCACATTCTCCCAAAAGGCTAAATTCATGCAATTTCAAACAACTGTTCATTTCACTTTTTGTTTAGTTCTATTGTCCATTTTTCAATTTGTTTTTATGTTATGCAGATAGAGCCTTGTTACTTCCTAATACATAGGAAGTTAATGTTTTTCTTGGTATAAGGTATAATGTTATAAATTTGTTTAAACTTTTAAAATTACAAATACAAATTCAATAGCTTTATCATCCTGAAAACTGGTGCATAAAAATATGATAAAGAAATACGAAATGTGAAAAAAGTCTACAAAGATGTGATAACAGAGGATTAACTAGTCTGTAAGGAAGTATGCAAAGAGATGATAAAGAAAGAAAAGCAAACATCTACCAACCAAATTATTTAAAACAATGTTGATTTTCTTGAATACACATAGATTAAAAATGAATTAAACATGGCTCAAGGGGATTTAATGTTTGTCACACACTAAATAAAGTCATGTTTTCTAAATGTCTACTCCTTTATTAATATCAACATGTACTTTTATCATGGATTAGTCCTTACTAGGGTTAGAAAACTGCAAAACCACACTTCAAACAATGTTGGAATGTTGCCAACAACCAGAGGTTAAATTGTAGTCTTTCTGTTTAATTCATTTACCATGTAGCACTCATTTTAATTAGAATAAAGAATGTTGCATATACCCATTTGGATAAACTGATTATAAATTTTGAAACTAGGCAAAATTTAAACCTTCAATTTTGTAACATTAGACACCATGTAACTTACAACACATGAGACATTACTCATAATGGAGACTTCTACTCTAAGACCAAAAGGGAGACATAGTTGGACTTTTCTTGGTGTCTGTGGGGCAATCTGAAAAGAGATGTTTCTACAGGTAGGAAAGCTTAGTTCAATTCCCACTTTGAACCCAAGCTGGTTGTGTGACACCAGGTAAGTCATAGACCATTTTCAATGCCCCAGGGAAATTTCTAATTGCAGAATACTTGCTGATCTTTGGTGGTGCATGGCATTTCCTCACTAGGAGTACACACCATCAGTGAAATCAAGAATTTGAACCAAAATATGGAGAATTGACCCCAAATATTTACCATCTTCCTGAATTTGAGCATATCATCTCCCTATTTCTTATTTTCTTACTTTGGAAACATAACAGAAATAGAAATGTAGTACTGAAAGAAATAACCCCACTTGGATTTCCCAAATCAAGATTTTCTAGGTTTATAGAGTTTATATTTATAGGCTTATATGGAAGTCTAAGCAAAAAAAACTACATCTTATTTCTATACACTTGTGATATGAACTATCCTTTTTTTGATTTTTAGGATTAGGGACATTTTAGTGGAAAAACCAGAGACAATCTTACAACTCAATGACATCTTGGATTTTTTTAAAACCCTGGCATCTCACATTCGTTTGGAAGTACCAATACCTTCTTCTAGGGGCTTTCCACATAAATCAAAACTTAAGATACTAGCTGCAGACTTAATTCTTTAAAAATCCTCTATCATGACATTCTTTCTATCAGAACTGATGAAAAAAATCTTTATATGATAGCTTCCTGGACAATTTGAAAGAAGCTCTTTGAAGGCAGGAACCATATGTAACTCATCTTTTCCCTAACACCTAGCATTGTGCATTGCATACAGGTGGAATTCGATGATAGCCCAATTGAAAGAATGAATCAGTGAATGAGGAAAGCAAATGTCACATAGCCTTCTTCCTTAAATGAGACTTACAACACACTAAAAATGCCAAGGAAAATGAGACCAAATAAGAATTTTCAACATAGTATGAACCAGTACAATTTTTCTTCTTCCTAACTAAATAAACTCCACTTCTTTCCCCTCCCCTCCATACCCCCTCCGCCCCAGATACTATACAGGCAAACCATTAGTTCACTTAATGGACTGAACTGGGCTGGACTGAAAAGCCACAGATTGGCCAAATCAATGATAAGTAAGAAGTACTGTGTCCTGTTTCTTGAAAATCATATTGTGTGCTTAATTTTTTGCACTTGATACATAATAACTTTTCCATCTTCCTTCAAAGAAAAAAATCTTCAGTTTCAAAACCATGTGTTAGAGAACAAATCTGTCCTGAATTATATCATTCTGAACTAGCTGGAAGACACTCTTTCTTCATAATGCTTGATTTCGACATGGCATGGATATATAAATTGTTTAAATTTTTTCAAGTCTTTATTTTTGCACGGGGAAACTCTAAGTATCACCTTGTGGCTCTGCTGTTAAATAGACCTACATGCTCTCCCTGCATTTTACTTGTTCTCTCAGGAAGCACAAGCTGGATCCAATTTTAAAATGAAAGAACATGGCACCAACAATTTATTTATTTATTTATTTTGCAAAGAGCTGGCTTTACAATGTTTGCTGTTTGGGTTCTTTTATTTAGCTTTTATTTTTTTTAATTATTCTCTTCAAAATGTGAATGGAAAATGTTTGTCTGCTGGAGGGCCTCACATGCTTCTGGTTTGCTGGTTCAACGCTGTCTACTGCCAAAACAGAAAAAGGATGGGAGAGAGAGAAAGGAACAGGAGAGAAAAAGGAAAAGAGGATGGAAGAGGGATGGGGAGGAGGAAGAATGACAGAAAGAAAGAAAAAAGAAAGAGAAATAGAGGAAGGGATGGAGAGAGGGAGGTAGGAAGGAAAAGGGGAGGAAAGAAGGAAAGAAAGAAGAAAGGAAGAAAGGAAAGAGGGAAGGAAGGGAAGAGGCAGAAAGATAGGGAAGAAGGAAAGGAAGGATGAAGGGAGGGAGGAAGTAAGGAAGGAGGGAAAGGGAAAAAGAAACTACCTCTACTCAGCAAGTATTTCCTTTGTTGACAAATATTAGATCAAAAGTAAACTATTTGTTAGGCTTAGACACAGCGCATGAAGTATGTGAAATAAGCAACAATTAAAATAAGAATATATGACTCATTCTTGTGTTCTACCTTCTAATTCCTGGGACCACTTAGTGACTGTTAACCCAAGAAGAAAGAGAGAAAGCCTTCCATTGGTGGACAGAACTCAAATGGTCTTGGAATAACAGCATGGATAAATTGAAAGGGAAATACGGTCAAACTTTAAGCATTTTTCTAAATCTCCAGTCCCACATTTCCAAGTCTATCCTGGACATCTCCAGTGGAATGCCCCACTAGTACCTCAAACTCAACATGTTCAAAACTAAGGTCATCTCCCCAACAAAACATGCCTCTCCCACCAAATTTCCATTGATAATGCCATCATTTCTCAAGATATATATTGTCAATATCTGCATCATCTTTGACCGGTACATTTCTCTTGCCCAGCCTGCTCAATCATTTCCTGAGTTCTTTCAAATCTACATCTATGATAGTTCTCAACTCCATCCCCTGCTTTCCACCTACACTGTTGCTTCCTTAGTTCAAATCTTCATAAGCTCTCAAGACTATTATTTAGCCTCCTAACTAATTTCTCTGCCTCTACTCTCTCTACTCTAAATCATTTTTTTAACAAAATACTCATCATAGTGCACAAATTTGATCATGCCATCCAAGAACCCTCAGTGGTTCCATTTTCCCTCTAGCACAAAATGCAAATAGCTTGGCACTTAAGGACCTCCACAGTTTAGGTCGAACTTATCTTTACAAACATTTCATCAGTACTCTTTTCACATTGTACATTTCAGCCAAATGACATGGCTAACTCTACTGGAACTTGCTGGACACATTCTCCCAACTCATAATTCATGTAGGCCATCACCCATTCTCTGAATTTATTCTATCTTTTGAAATCATTTTGTTCTTGTAATTAACTGCCTGAGATATTACCTCTTCTATTGTCTTCCCTGATTCTCTCATTTTATAACAATGATAAGTAACATTTACAAAACACTTATTATGTACCAAGTACTATGTTGTATGCCCTTTGCAATTATTCTTTCATTTAATTCCCATAATTAGCCTGGGAAGTAGGAGTTAATATTATTCTCATTTCATAGATAAAGAAACCGAGATTATGGGACTTACCCAGATTAAGATAGCTAGTAAGTATCTGAGGTTGGATTTGAACTGAGGTCTTCCTGACTACCAGCCCAGCACTCCAACCTTTGCATCACCTAACTGTCTCCCTTCAACTGAAAGTAGTATCTCCTCAAATTTCTAGACCTCTTGATTGCTACCTCCCCTTGGTTCTTAGTATCAGTATTATATAATATTTGTGTCAGAGATGGGTCAAATGACAAGAATGAACTAAGTACTCAAATTGTGCTAACAATAGAAATTCTTTCTATGTTTCATTGCTCCCATTCAGACAACATGGGAACTTCATATCTAACACTGTCCATTGAATTATCACCATCTCCCCTTACAAATGCTAATGGTAAGAACCCCAAGGATAGATAGACAGCTGTGAAGGGGAGACACAATGTTCAGAGCAGCTGTCAACAAATCTTTAATTATTCGCCTAGGTTATTAAAAAAAAACACCCCTACCTCCTGGTAAAATCTAGCCCCTGGGTATCTTTGTAGGAAAGTATAGAGTGGTCTTTGAGTGACTGAAGCAGAACTGGTTGTTTGTGAGTGAGAGAAATCGTGCAATATTTATTAAGTATGTGCAGAATCTGTGCTGAATGTTGGGGAGTGAAGATGAGAGTATCAACTCTACGTTCAGCATATCTGATGAGAACACCCCGGAGCATCATGGGAAGTCTCCTAGCCTAGAAACCAGGAAATCCCTGGGTTAAAGCTCCAGACTCTGACACTCAGTTAGTTATGTAACTTTGGGCATGTCTCAATCTCTAAGTCTCAGTTTTCTTATCTGTAAATGGAAATAATACCTATCTCATGGAATGTTGCCAAAGATAAAATATAACACAAACATTAAATCATCTCCTCTATATAAATGTCAACTATTGTTATGAGAAGGGTGTTCTAAGACAAGAGGGGACTATGTCTATTTCAGCAAAACACAGGGAAGGAACTGATTAACTTACAGGTCAAATATTATTCATAAGGCTTAGGCAGGGCTCATGAGACCTCATGACACTGACTTGTCAGAAGACCTGCTGGCCTCGGTCACTTATAGCCATGCCCTAAATAACTCCAGCAAAGGCTGTCCTTATGTGGTTCCTTAGTTCTACTGAGGATTCAGTGGACTCTTTACTGGGGCTTTCCACTGCTTCTGCCCACTCCTTTCTGATCAGTATTGTGTTCCAGAGTTTTTCTGGGTGTTAGTACCACTCTCCTCACTAATTCATCTATACCTTCCCAGTTCCCAGCAGAGGGACGAGTGATGACTCCTCACTGCCTCTACCAGAGGGAGGCTTCTGTGCTCTATCCCTCCAACAGCTCTGCAGGAGCCTGCTCCAAGTTCCATCTTCTTTGTGACTCTGTTTATCATTTTCCTAAGTTCCCAGGGAGAGTATCAACTTTGGGGCCAACTGGAGAGGGTCATTCAAACTATCCAGTCTACTTCCCCAAACTTGCAGCATAGGGACTTTGAAGATGGAAGGAACCAGACTTTCCTCAAAAAAACAATGCATAGTCCTAGCTGGACCTATTTGTATACAGCCATCTCCCTCTTAAGAGACTGTAAACTCCTTATGGCAGATCCTGTCATTTTTATCTTTGCATTCATGTCACCTCATTCATATTATCTGCATTCATATTACTTCCTGGAGCAGAAGTGCTTAATAAATATGGATTGTTGTTGAGTCTACCAGAAAGTATATACCATTTAACTCACATTTATTTGGTGCATACATTTCATCATCAATTCCACAAGTGCTATTCCCATGCTTATAATTATTTACAGATGAGGAAATACAGACTCAGAATAGTTAGTTAACATGACCAGTATCAGAAAGCTAGTAAGCATCTGACAAGGTATTCAAACTCAGGTATTTTCAACTCCAAGTCCAGCACTATCCATTTCGCAACACTGCCTCAGCAGTAAAACTGTCAAAGGACTGTTATTGTTCAATTATGTTCTTACTCTCCAAGACCCTAGTTGGGGTTTTCTTGGCAAAGATACTGGAGTGGTTTGCCATTTATTTTTCCAGCTCATTTTAGAGATAAAGAAACTGAGGCAAACAGGGTGAAGTGACTTGATCAGGATCATACAGCTAGTCAGTGTCTAAGGCCAGATTGGAATTCAGAAAGGTGAGTTTTCCTGATTCCAGACTCAGAGTTCTAGCTACTGCCCTACCCAGTTGATTAAGCCAGAGTCTGATTCATGCCCAAGGGCAAAAATTAATGTTACTTATTTGTTCTTGTTAACAGTTTTTAAAATCAGGGTTGCTCAAAAATTTGATGACTTCTCTTTAACCATCAGCTATGAGCTATCAAACGATATTTTTTAAAAATTCTACTTATGATGCTTTTAAAAAAAATTCACTCTATTTTTACAATCTGTTATGAGCCAATGAAATAGTAGCAGAAGTTGCATACAAAATGTCTTGCCAAATGGGCCACACACATAGAACTGAGAAAAGCATCTTGATTTCCTGTCTTTTAACACAGGTCAGTCAGAAGCAAACCATACTTTTTGAGTATAGTCATGGCAGAATTCACACATTGTTTCTTAGTTGGTTTTTGGTTCTCTGTATTGGTGGGCCCCATTTAACAGTCACAGGGCTTGCTTCTTTTTGAATACGTCATTGTTAACTCGAGGGAAAGAACAGTTATATCATTAGTCTTTAGGATAGGAGATAAAATTTTGGTGGTTTTTGGAGTTTAAAAAAATAGAAGTTTCTCTGCTACAGTCATTATTAGGTCTTCAGTTTCCAATTGTAAATTATCCACTTGGGTGACTGAATTATCACTAGGGCTTCATATCATAAATTTCTTCTACTGATCTCAAAGTGCCCCGGTTCCAAAGAGGGATTAATTCATTTCTTGTGATGTAGCCATTCACTCTTAGAGAATACTTCATTTCCCCAAGGCTCCCTTCATAATTAATAGGCTGTCTTGTGTTGGGGCATGTATACTTTCCTCTTTGCAAGGAGATCCCCTGTTGCCTTTCAGAGTAAATGAAAGGGAGTGGTGTTGAGGGGTGGGGGTGGGTGTGAAAGATGTATATTGAAGAGGAGGAAGAGGATAAAGATATATGTTATAATCTTAAAACATCTAGTCTAGTGGTGAGACTACATTAAACTATTATGAATATTTAAAAATAAAATTATACTATATAATAACATACCATAGTCAATTTTGTAGGTATAATTCTAACTCTAAAAAGAATTTTAGAAAAAAACAGCTTTTCCATGTTGGGGGGACAAAAGGTTTGATCATAGTTTCACCTAATGTTAGCTGCAATGTAAGGTAACATTAGCTATGACAACCAAAAAGCTACCCCAGAATGGAGTGGGAACTTCTGCTCACTAAGGAATTCACAAGGAAATAGATTTTTTTTTTATCGCCAAGTTTGTGTGGGTTTTTTTTCCCCAAGATCTTAATGATCCAATCAAAGCTTTATGTGGCTTGTTGTTCTGTGACCAGAAGTAGAATATGACTCAGAACAAAAGAATTTCTGCATCGTGGTCATGTTTTTAAAGCAGACATGTTAGTTATGCACCTATAGAAACCCCAGAGAGCCAAGGAGCCCCAGAGGTGTATCCTCTTTCTGTGCATTGCAACACCTGGTATTGGGAAAAGATTGTCCCCAAACACATAATCTTTTCATAACCAAGGGAGTTGGTTTAGGCCAAATTTCCCGAACCTGGGTGAAAATATTGAATGACTGAAACCTTGTTTCATATGTACAGTGATTGTCAGATGATAAGATGAGTTTCTTGATTGGATTTTGTTTCCTGAAGTTGGGCCAACTGCAAGTCTAGATATTTTTTTCCCCTATCTGCTTGGTTCTTCAGCCCATCAGCCAGTTTACTCAGTAAACTTCACTGCATTTCTCCTCATCTGATTTAGGTAAGAGTTCTGCCTAGGCAGGGGGAAATGTGGCTCCAAAACCTATGTGATTTTTTATGAAAAACAAACAAACAAACAAGAATTAGGGAAATAGAGATTTGCTGAAGCAAATACTCTTGGGAGTCAAAGATTTAGAATTCAAGAGAGAAACTTAGAGACCGTCAAGTCTAATTACCTCATGTTATACATGAGACAATGGTTGTACAGAGGGATAGGAGTGTTGGTAAGGAGTCAAATCAGAATTCAAACATAGGTTTTCTCATTCCAAAACCAAAGTTCTTTCCACTGCCCCATCCTTTCTGATTTGTTTTGGAAGATTTGATTTGGAGAGCTTTAATTAAACCAAGAGTGACTTTGCCCTCCTTAGAAAAAAAAAGAGAGCACTTCTTGGTGAGGAGGGAAGGACAGGATAAAGTGAAGATAATGAAGTCGGAGCAGATCAGAGAAGAATTCATCTGGGGTATGTTTATGGCGGCTTGAGTGGAGGAAGAATCATTTGGTAGCTTGCTATTTCAAGTTCCTCGTTGCTTATGGAATAAAGAAAAAAAAACCCTAATTATTTGACTTGGAATTTAAAACCCAATCTGGTTTTCAACAATATTTCTAGTCTTATTTAATTCTATTCCCATTTATATAGTCTGTGTCATCATCTCTCCATCTCCTGACTTTTAAATACCCCCACAAGCTTTCTCCTATGCCCAGAATACTGTCTGATTTCATATCTATTTCTCAGCGTCATCATCTTTCTTCAAGGTTCCACTCTAGTGATGTTACCACAATGGCTGACCTGACTCCTCATTCTCAATCCCTCCTGCATCTCCTTGTTGTATCATTAACATGTTCATTATTCTAAGTGAATGCGTATTGAATCCACCCAGTAGGATGGACGTTTCTTGTTGTAAGGTAAGTTTTTGTTGTTGTTGTTGTTTTTCCCACTGTAGCCTGTTAATTGAACTGAACCAGCCTCTAACCAGTAGATGACCATAGCTGAACAGAATAGGCTAGAGACAGGAGAGTCAGGGATCAAACAGGAGTTTATTTTCAAAATAAGGGAAGTGGCTTGTAAAGAAGGAGGGAAATTAGACACGTGTCAGGTCTCTCCCCTTGTGAGGGAACCTGATTTAGTACAGGCAGATCTCCGTAGTGATGCAGTAAGCTATAACCCTGACAATGAATAACAGTAACAAGGAGACAAGTTTGATTCATAGCAGAGCTTCATGATAAGAATTTGTTGAAGTTTGTCTGGCCCTTGTCTGAGCTCAGAGAACACCTGGTGCTGGTCAAAGCAGTACAATATTTATATGATTTTTCTAGAGGGTGAAATCATCCAGAGGGTGAGTGCAAAGGATTGTTGTTAGACCAAGCTCAGGGCACAGCCTGCTTGCTGGACCATAGCTCTGGAAAACATGGTGTCTCCTAGCCCTAGTATACTTGTATATAAATAGGCCCTCAATAAAAATTTTATTTCATTTTTTAAGCTCATTATTCTTGTTAACTACCAGTTCTAAGTTCAATTGTTTCTATCCTCTACCTAGTTGTAAGAGTGTTCTAAATTTCCATGCCCTGGGGTGATATCACAGTTATTCAGGCTTTGTTACACCTCTGAATACCACTACTCCATGATAAGTCATGAAGATCTCATGCTTTTAGGTTTTGGCCAAAAGGATCTGGAACTTAGGACAATGAGAATATTTTTTTCTGTTTTTGTTTGCATCCAGCCTTGTCTAAAATCTCTCTATTGTCATAAGAGGGATTCCTATTAGCACCTTAGATCAAAGTAGCATAGATTTAGAACCAGAAGGAATGTTAGAGGTCAGCTAGTCTCATCTCCCTATTGTACAGAAGAGGAAATAGTCTCAGAGAGAGTCAGTGACATACTCATGCTCATATAGCTACTAAGTGTTTGAGATGAAACTTGAACTCATGTTTTCCAGAATATAAGTCCAGCACTGTTCCAACTTCACTACAAGGTAAAGATATATAAATATTTAAAATGAGAAGACCTTATCCAATAAAGATAGTTCAAAAGTTAAACCAATTTCCCTTATAAGGAATCCACATTTTCCACTGGAAGTGATTTTTTAACATAAGGATATGTTAGGATGATGAATTGCCTTTCACATTCTCGTGGATGTAAATGTGATTCCAAACAAAACCCTAATGACTGAGCTTTAAGAGATACTACAGAAAATATTTTAATTATGGAGATCTCATTGACTAATACCCATCATGTGGCATCACTGTTTTCAATGCTCAAAGCAAACAGTGGATGACCAGGAGGTTAGGCATGGACTCAGAGTCCATAAGGCTGGCTCCTGACTTCAGGAAATATCCATGTTCAGAATAGGAGAATGGGAATTTCTATTCTGTGACTCCCTCCATTGCATACAATCTAATGCATCCATGATCTAATGGGTGGGCTCAATGGTTGCCATGAAGAGCAATACTCTTCAGCCAAAGAATAAACAATAAAATAAAAATAGAAAATACTTGTTGGCAATGGCTACAGTGGGATGGGCATGAAAACATCAACACACAGAGATAATTCTTCATCTTGTTATATACCCTGTTATCTGGTTTTTTACTAGTCTAATGTATACTGAACCCTAGAAATCACCTCTCATTAGCCCTGTCTCAGAGCTGATTTTGACCTGCCTCTGCCTCAGCTGTTATCCTCTGCCTCTGACTTTTTCAGTTCCACTATTCAGCTCTAGAGTATTAGGTATTCATTTCTTGTACATCCATTTTCTGAACCCTGGATGTATGGCAGAACAAACAGCTTCTTCCAAGGCTTCTTCCAAATGAAGAGCCATCTCTTCATTTCCCAGCAACTGTACTCCTTTATATTGGACTTGATCATGCTCATATTCAGGGTACCTTCTTTAACCTCCTTTCCCCCCTTTTTTCAGCTTTTCAGCTGCCTTTTATATCTTGTCTTTCCCCATTAGATTGTAAGCTCCTTGAGGATGGGGTTGGATTTCCTTTTCTTATTTGCATCCCAAGCACTTGGCACAGTGTCTAGTACATAGTAGGTGCTTTAGAAATGTTTGTTGACTGATTTGCTAGCTACACAGAACTCCTCAGCTAAAACCCTCACCCTTTCTCCCCTTTGCTCAGGAAATGAAATGATCTATTTAGTACAATGGACCCTGCTCAGTTACAGCTCTGTATTTAGGGTTAAGCTTTTGGATCAAATTGATTAACATCCCATTACCTCCACTGAAGTTATATTTCTGGTGATCTTCTGTTGAAAACAACAACAACTACGTATGCAGAAAAAGCTAAACTCCACTAAGCAGCACTGATTCATAGAAAGGCAACAGAAGAGGAACTCATAATGTACAAATAATTAAAATTAATCAGAAAATAGCAAAAGTATTAACAAGAAATTTAATAGGTGTTTAGATTTGACTTCTAGGAGCCAGGTGTCCAAACCACATGAATCCATAATCCATTAGAGCCTCAGATGGAATCTTGAAAACAAAACAAAACAAAGCAATGCTCACCCATTCACCACATACCTGTTTCTTAGTCCTTATTGATCAATATGCTATGTGAAAAGGAAGTCAACCAAATGAAATAAAAATCATAGCTCTGTGGAGATAGTTCAAGATCCAATTCTACAATTAATTCACTATCTGGCATGAAAAAAGACTTCTATTTCATAAATGGTAAAATGGGGTTTCTTTGACCCATCAGCCTCATGATTATAGCTTAAGGAGAAGATAATGTATAGGATATTAGCTATTGATGAAGTTCATATGTGTGCCTACCTGTATGTGTTGATGCAGTTCATATGTATGCATATCAGCTAAAAGCACTTTTAAAAGGTATCCTTGGAGATGACTACATCACCCTCTAACCCTCAGCACTCTCTCTCTCTCTCTCAACCTCTCTCTCTCTCTCACTCTCTCTCTCCCTCACTCTCTCTCTCTCTCACTCTCTCTCTCTCTCTCTCTCTCAATCTCTCTCTCTCTCACTCTCTCTCTCTCTCACTCTCTCTCTCTCTCTCACTCTCTCTCTCTCTCTCACTCTCTCTCTCTCTCACTCTCTCTCTCTCTCTCTCTCTCTCTCTC
>JAQQSK010008766.1:0-13367 GCA_028658325.1 Potorous gilbertii
ATAACACAAGATTTAGCAACTTCTACCTTAAGGAATTGTAGGGCTTGGAATATGATATTCTGGAGGTTTAAAACTAGGATTAAAACCAAGAATCTCCTACCCAATCAGAATATAATCCTTCAGGGGAAAAAATGGATATTCAGTGAAATAGAGAGGACTTTCAAGCATTTTTCACTGAAAGATCAGAACTGAAGAGAGAAACTGACTTTCAAATACAAGACTCAAGAGAAGCATGAAAAGGTAAATAAGAAAGAGAAATCATAAGGGACTTATTGAAATTGAACCATATATTCCTGCATGGAAAGATGATATTTGTAACTCACGAGATCCTTCTCAGTATTGGTGGAAGATGAACATACTGAGAGAATGAGAAAGGGAGACAGAATAGGGTAAATTACTTCACATAAAAGAGGCAAGAAAATGTTTTTACAGTGGAGGCGAAGAGGGGACAGGAGAGGGAATGAGTGAACCTTACTCTCATTGAATTTGACTTAAGCAAGGAATAACATACACACTCAGTTAGGTATGGAAATCCATCTTACCTTACAGGAAAGTAGGGGGAAAGAGGATAAGAGAAGGGAGGGGTTGACAGAAAGGAGGACAGATTGGGAGAGGGGGTAAGCAGAAGCAAACACTTTTGAGGACAGGGTCAAAGGACAGAATAGAAAAAATAGAAAAATAGGAAGAAGTGGGATAGGAGGGAAGGAAATATACTTAATCTTTCACAATATGACTATTATGGAAGTATTTTGCATGACTCTACATGTATAACTTATATCAAATTTCTTGCCTTCTCAATGAGGGTGGGGAGAGAGGGAGGAAAGGTGAGAATTTGGAACTCAAAGTTTTAAAAACAAATGTTAAAAATTATTTTTAGATGCAACTAGAAAATAAGATATATAGGCAATGGGGTATAGAAATCTTTCTTATCCTACAGGAAAACAGAAGGGAAGGGGATAAGAGAGAAGGAGGGGAGGATGATAGAAGGGAGAGAAGACTGGAGGAAGGGACAATCAAGATGTAAATGCCATCTTGTGGTGGGGGGAGGAGAGAGATGGGGAGAAAATTTCAAATTCAAAATCTTGCACAAATGAATGTTGAAAACTAAAAATTAATTAATAAAAAGATTACAACTTCAAAAAAATAGTTTGCTGCTTTCTTCATATTTGTACCCTTTTTCTACAGTGTCTAGAACACTGGAAGCTTGTTGATTGGGAAGGAAACAATGACCTCTTAGTTTTCTTGGAATAAGACAAATCTTGCTCAAAAATGCATTTGTTTTTATCTGTTAATGTATACTTATATGCTATATAAAGAACATTTTTAGTAGAAGCAATTTAGGTTCAGCACCAGATATAGAATTTTGGATATTTTTTGCAGATGAATAAGTAGACCTTTTGTAGAATCAGTCCATATATTAATACCAGGGACAGTACAAAACAATATCTAGGTTATATTTCCAAAAGGTATTTTCAGTTTAACTTTTTGAACAATTATTCATTTTCAGCATCCATTTAGAAACTCGCTATATATTTCTTTGAAGCAAACACCTTCTATCTGTTAAAGAGCATGAGGGTGGTGGGCCATCTCCAGTCATCCTGAGGAATAGCAGGCTGCTGGACCCAGATGGTTCAGGAGAAGAAAGTGAGGTTGGTGACCTTGCACAGCTCTCCCTCAGTCAAATCAAAGTCTACTGTAAGTCATGTCATCATCTTGATGCCATGGTCCTCTTTGAGAATGAAGGACAAACACAACAACAAAGGTATGGGGTGAGGGGTTCGATGGAATGCATTGAGGAAATTCAATGTGGGAGGAAACTGGACTATTCCCTGAGCTCAGTGAATCAATCACCAGGCACCCACTACAGGCCAGGCACAGGGAGAGGCACTGGGCAAGGAAATACATAAGTAATACGCATTCCTACTCTCAGGGAGCTTTAGTTGGGGGAAGCCTTTACTAGATCTATTTCTTCATCTATAAAAATAAGGACAGAAAAGGCTATCTCTAAAAAACTCCCAAAATTCTAAATCTGATTCTGATCTTAAATCTTATAGAAGACTCTTTTAACAGTCTACTCTTCATCTAAGGCAATGCTCCCATCCACTAGCAGATGCTAAAATTGCAAGCGCAAGTTCCCCAATGAATAATAAGCAAGTTCAGAAGATTGCCTCACCCTTTCCAATCTATTGCATGACTAAAATAATGCAATAATGTGAGAATGGGCAGTCAGTAAAAAGAGCACTGGACTAGAGGTCAGAAGACCTAATGTCTAGTCGAGACTTTGTCACTATTTTGCACAAGCTTAAACAATTCAGTTCACTTCCCTGACACAGTTTATTCATCTACAAAATGGAGATAATATAATTGTAAGGAAATAGTTTATTATATTTTAATTTATAAATGCTTGTGCAATAATAATTGTTGCAAACAATATTTTGGCGATTCATAAGAATAATATTATAAGTTATTTACCTATGCAGTACTTAATACCTAGATTAAACAGCCTGGGTGCCTCATATGTTCAAAACCAGACTCTAAATCTCAAGATAATTATTAGATTCACTCTGGGCAGATGTTTTATTGGAAAATCATCTGTTATTTTGTTTTTACCTATTTATTTCCTACAAGTGATCCCCTTAATTTCAGATTTTTACGCTGTTAAGAAATGTAAGTGAATTGGAACCTCTATTCAAAATAGCATTGTAAGCACATCTATAAGCATAAAATGTATAAAAAGGTCACATCAGAGGAACAGGAGTGTATTTCCTATGAGACTTTGGGCATCCAGGTTTAAAGTTCCCAGGACTTCAATTCCCATTAAGCCATGCAACCACCAAGCAATTAGGTAATAGATAGATTGTTGGACAAGGATTGAATTCAAGTTTTACCTCAGACATTTACTAACTGTGTAAACTGGAGTAAGTCATTTAACTGCTGTTAACCTCAGTATCCTCATCTGTAAAATGAAACACGATCTAATTATCTATTAAATCCTCCTGCTGGTTCTATCCCCAGCAATATCTCTCACATCTACACTCTCCATTCTGTGACTCAGCAATCACTCTACTAAAGGCCTCTTAGCTAAACAACTGATTAAATATTCTCCTAACTGGTCTCCTCACTTCAAGTCTGTCTCTTACACCAGTGCTCAAATAATTTTCCTAATGCATGTCTGGTTATGTCACTTCACTGCTCTCCAGCTTTTAGGAGCTCTCCTTTCCCTGTAGAACAAAAGGGGAAAAAATCCTTATTCTCATATTCGAGACTGGAAAATTTCTTTCTGGTCTACTTTTGAAACCTGATTTCACCCTATTCCCCTTCATGTGATATAAATTATAGCAAAAGAGGAAGCTAGGTGGTATGTAACTCTAAGTCACTTAATCTCTGTCTGCTCCAGTTTCCTCAACTGTAAAATGGGAACAACGGAAGAAAAGCTCCTAGGCTTGTTTTCAGGATTGAAAGAAATAATATTTGTAAAGCACTTAGCATGGTGCCCCCCACATAGTCAGTACTTAATAAATGTATGTTTCCTTCCTTCCAAACTCAACAGAACTACTTCCCATCCCTCATTCTGCCCTCTCTTACTTCCATATTAACGATGGTTCCTTTGCACCATGGCCCATGACAGTACTGTCTTCTTCATGAACCTTTCCTAACCCTGTCCCAGATGAAAGGGATCGCCATCTCCTCAGATTTTTCATAGTACTTTCTCTAAGGTTTTCCTTTCCACTTAACATCTTCAGCCTTGTATTGTAATTAGTGTGGCCAGTTTTTATCTGCCTTACTACACTACAAGTCTGTTAAAGATAAATACTCATATTTCATCTCTGTATTCCAATCATCTAGTACTAAGCATGAAATGATATCAAATTTGAATTGGAAAAGAGCTCAGCAGCCATGAAGCCCAGCACATACATAAAAGAAATCCATGCTATAGCATGGGCACCATGAATAGAGTGCTAGCCCTGGAGTTAGGAAGATCTGAGTTCAAATCTGGCCTCAGATACTTACTAGCTGTGTGACCCTGGGGAATTCACTTACCCTTGTTTGCCTACCTTTTCTCATGTATGGAGAAGGAAATGGCAAACCATTCTAGTATCTTTTCCAAGAAAACCCCAAATGGGATCACTAAAGAAGCAGACATGATGGAAAAGACTTCAGTAACAGCACTATAGCACAGCCAACAAGTAGTCATCTAGCTCCTGCTTGAAGATCTTCAGGGTTGGTGGTTAGCATTAACTCTGTACAAAAGGAATATTTAGTGTATGTTTTGTGGAATTGAAGGAATACCAGCAGATTAGAAAACACCAAGACATGGCTTTCTTTTAAAAATATTTTCTTTAATATGACCAATTCAAACTATGCCTCTGTAAGAGAAGGAAACCAATCCAAAGGCACTGCTCTACATCAGTCTTAGCAGTTTATGTTCTTTCTTTCAGTTTTCTTTAAGGAAAAAATACTTTTTCAGGTAAATGATACTATGATAAGACAGTCACTGAAATCTTGTTTAGACTGCCTCCTTATCATCATTCCCCAAAATAATGGATTAGGATTCTTTATTGTGGGTTGTTGTTGTTTTTGCTGGTGTACACTTACTCACTTTTAAAGAAAAGCCCATTACCTTTGACATGAATTATGTTAATATTATGAGTAAATGTTATGAAGTTAATGAACACTGGCTAATAGAAAGTAATTGAAAATTATCCATTTAGAAAAATATGATAAAATCTTTATGGTGGGTAGAGTTTTGTCAGTTAGAATAGGCTAATATTTATGAAAGTTTCCACATGAGAATTAGTTTAAGTTTACATTGTTTGACAGCCAGACAATAGCAGCTCAGCCACCTTGGGATGAAGCATGCCATATCCAACAAAGCGCTTGAGAAAACAAGCGTCACCTTTCATTTCTCTTTACTCCAGAAGCTAGGAAAGCTAACAGGGATCTTTGCTGAAAAGGTCTAAGCATCTCTGACTTTTTCCTCTTTAAATCATTCTCAATATTCTCTAATTGGAAGCAGTTTAATGATATTTACAGAATGACATTTCCCCTTAAGCTTGTAGGAAGATACCATAAAAACTAATCAATGACACTTGTTATAAAAGTTAGCCACTGAGATAAACCTTCAACTGCCAACTTAGGCCTGAACCTTCCAATTCTAAAATCCTAGGACTGACTTCATTCAATTATCTTGAGGGATAGTTGATCCATTTTTTTTCACTTTGTAAAAAAACTCACATTTGGCAAAAAGTTTTCAGAGTTTTCCAGCTATTTTGTCTATATGTGCAGACTTGGAAAATAAAGCCAATTTGCAGCTTGTGATTAGGACAACAAATTTTCAATTCTTATTTGATTCAACAAACATTTCTTAGGCATATACTAAGTATGTTGCACTGTTCTGGGACTGGGGATACAAAAGTAAAAATAGCACACTGCCTAGAGATAATTTTACAATGTGTTGTATTAGGGATGTATGTGTGTGTATGTGTATACACACATTTTTGAGAGGCAGAGAAGTTGGCATACATTGATAAGTCAATAAGTCAGTCAAAAGGCATTTATTAAATGCCTACTATGTTCCAGGCACTGTGTTAAGTACTGGGATATATAGAAAGGAGGAAGACAGACTCTGCTATCAAAGAGCTCACAATTTAATGGGGAAAGCAACATGAAAACAATTATTTACAAACAAGCTCTATATAGGATAAACTAGAAAAAAATAACACAGTAAAGGTACAGAGAGAGAGTGAGAAAGTGAGAGACTGAAAGACAGAGACAGACAGAGACAGAGAGACCCTGCCCTAAGCTGGGGCATTCTAATAAGAGAAAACAATACATAGTGGGAAATGGTAACTAGGGATGAATGTTTTGTTCTAAGTTTGGGGTAGAGGGAGCTCTACCCCATATATGGGTAAGGAGCTATATCCTAGTCTTGGAGGCCAGTAAGTCCCTTTCCACGCTTTTATCTTCAAACTCCCTGACTGGCATTGTCAGTTTGGCTCCCAGTGCAAGTGATGTCTAGAAAGGGCATGCATACAAAGCCTTGTTTGTAGAAGAATCTCACTACATGACATCACACGCATATTGATCTCAAGACTCTACAGAGAAGTGACCCATCACTCCTCACAAAAAATGGTTTAGGAGTCCCTACATTAGACCAAGTTGTTTCCTAGAATCCAGTGAAATTGATTTTAGAATGCATTGATATATGTTCCTCAGTCAGGAACAACTGAGTCTGGCTTGAAGTTTTTTCAAAGCATCTTGGGCCTCAGAGCCTTGCACAGTAAAGCAATTAATACTCCAGAGGCCTATGACCTACATCAGTTGAGTTGTGATGGAAATTGCCTGTCTGCTAGCAATTTAAAGATTCAAATTAAACATTTCAAAGAAAGTCAATTTAATTTCAAATAACTTTATTGGCAAGATAAGGTGTGCACAGATCACCAAAGTCAACATATTATGTACCATGGGGCAAGTTACATACACAATGACAAGACTGTACAAAGGAAAAACGCCTAGTTTTCTCCTTAACCTTCCCCAGATAGAGATAGATATCTAGTACTGAATGTCTTCTTTCAGTTTACTCAGCTTAATTTTCAAGTTTTTAGTAACCTCCTCTCCCACTTCTTGTATGAGAATTGAGGCAAAATAGAGGGCTGGCCTGGAAGGTAAGAAGATATGTGTTCAAATTCTACCTGCATATTGTCTGTATGACCATAGACAACCTCTAGGTGACTCTCTAAGGCAACAGATTAAATTGTGTTGGTAGAAGGAATTTTCCTAATCAGAGCCCCTCACACCAATCACATAACAGGCCTGTTTACATGTGCACCCAGTTTCAGTCTTAGTTCAATTTAAATACCTAAGTGAATACAGATTATAATTTCCTAATTCCACCAATATTCTTGACACAGAGATAAAACAATCACAGGAAAAATAACAGCAAATAACTTTCCTTCTCTATGTCAAAAAAAATCATTGGAAGACATGCCCTCTTCAGCATTGCACTAACCCTAATTTTGAACTCCTCCTCTTTCATATTCTAAGCTCATTTATTTTCAAATTCCTTCTACTCCTCTTTTTTGTCCCCCAGTTAGATGAAGCAAAGGTTTGCTTTTTAACATATTCCAGTAATAACTTTCTGAGAACATTACTAACCTTTTCTATTTAAAATGCAGACATGGCTAAAGAGCTGCAGAAGCTGTTTCTCTATAAATTATAGACATTGTTCTTGAACTTAACATAGCTCTCTACTGACATAAACACCTCATTATTTTCTTGGTAAACTCCTCAAATGATCAAAATTGCTGCCACCATTAGAGATGACTGAAAAGTGTGATGTTACACAAATTCTAGAAATGTAAAACATCTCAAAAGTCCTTTCTGTATTCCAAGAGAAATTCAGACTGACTAAAATAATCCCTCTCATCTCCAATAATTATCAAGCACATCACTGACATGATTATCAAAGCATCCATCTCTATATCCTCCTTGAACAAAATTCCACTGAGGCTGAACAATTCACAGTCTTCAAATGTCCCCAAAGTTTTAGAAACTGAAAAGAGATAACATTTTCAATAGTTGCTACTTAGTATCATCTGTGGAATTTATAAGTATAATTCCTATCCCATCATTTCCAAACAGCTACCTAAAATATCAAACAGCCATACTGTTTTATTATAATAGCCCATTTTTAAATGTTTATTATTTCATTTTTTATTATAATTATATTTTATTATAATAGCGCATTTGAGAAATTGCATCAGTGTGAAATACAAACCTACAGGCCCATTGTCTGCTCAGCCTTCTCAGTAAGACTGGTTCTACCTAAAGTGATCACACAGACTTGAAAAAATACTAAATTTCACAGCCTTGTTTTGTAATTCAGGCCTATGTTAGTAGTTTTCTTCTTCAAATTCTTATTATTTGGCACTTGGATTGTGTTTAAATGATACGATCTAGCCTCCTAAATAGCCTCTACTTAATGGGGGTTAATTCTATCACCCCTCACATATAGGTCATGATATCTTAGACTTCTTTTTAATTCTACAAATTCCATTTAACTCCTACTTATGCTTGTTAGGGTATCCCACTGTTGGGAAGCAAGCTAGAGGAGGTCCAATCAAGCTGGAAGGACTGAAAATAAAGGCCCACCAATAGACTTAAGGCCCACCTGAGCAGTCTAAGGAAATTCATTAACATCAGGTAAGCAGCAAGGTTTGTTGTTGGTTTTTTTACTTTAACTCATAACACAACTGAAGCATGAAAGCATGGAAATCCAGATCAGCAGAGGAAGAGGCCACTCCAATGGAAACCAAAGTTTTTAAGTAGATTTAGAGCTGGAGGAAATCTTAGAAGTCATTGAGTCTATCCCCATCATTATAGAAATTTAAAAATGGGGGGCAGGAGATATTAAGTGACTTTCCCAGAGCCAAGCAAGTACTGAATGCTTGAGGTGGAATTTGAGCCCAGTCTTTCTTTTCTTTCTTTCTTTTCTTCACCAACCCCCACACACCCTGCTTTAGAGGAGAGTGCAACACAGTCCCCTACTACCACAAATTATACAGTCGAGTTTCCCCACATCTGGGGAAATCAGAGTACAATGGATAAGCCTCACCCTGGGGAAATGACCTTGATGATCATGGCATCACCTCTGCTAGGCAAGTAGGAACCCAGCCTTTCTTGACTACAAGTTCAGCACTCTCCTATCCCACGAATTATTCCTCCAAAGTACCTAGTGCCCCAGCTACCACAAAGAAAGGCCACAGAGTGAAACAAATAGAGTTGAATTTGGAGTCAGGCAAATGCCTGAGTGATGTCAAGTCACTCAACCTGTCTCAGCCTCAGTTTCTTTTATTTTTCTTTTTCTTTCAGTTTCTTTATCTATCAAATGAGTGAATTCTTTTCCTGAGTCTGGGATAGCATCAGATTTATTTGAGTCTGTTTCTGTATTACTAATATTTAGTGACCAGAATGGGAGGGAGCCTTGCCTTAGACTAAATGTCAATTACTGCTCATGAAAACACTGCTCTTGCACAGCATTCTGGGAAGGATGATACAGAATGATTCAAGATGTGACAGAGCATCCACTGGTTACTCTATATCTCCATATGTTTGTAAGGATGGTCAGATTTATGTTTAGAGCATTTTTAAGACTAGCAATTGATTTCTCTTCTTCCTTTCCTATTCAAAAGTTAAAAAATATATGAGAGCATAAAGTAAATAGATTGCCTTAGTTTTTGCCAACATACATGGATAACTCATTCCTATTAGGGTTTATATGATTTACCAGTCATAAAATCTTTTTTGTCCATCAAATTAAAAAAAACACAGATTTACTTTTCAGATGTTTTGTATAAATATTCAAGGACCGATCCTGTTCTCATCCAGGTACGGATAAAGTTGTCTTTATTTCAATAAAGCTGTAAATTCACTCTTAACTGTCTAAGAGCACAAGCCGTGATCAATCTCCATAGTCACTAAATTCTAAATCTATGAGCTTTCCAATAAATTTCAATGTTTAGAGATAGAAAGAACCTTGGAAATCATCTGGTCCAATTGCCTCATTTTACAAATGAGGAAAATAAGAGGCAGAAAAATTAAGTACGTTGAACTAATTCACACAGTTCCTTTATAGATGAGACAGAACCAGAAATCATCCTTCCTGGCAATACCACACACTTATACTGGTTCATTCAATGGAATTGCTTTGGACAAAAGGAAATTTTCAAACATTCTGGAGGAGTGGATAGATAATTAGAATGTGATCTTCAGAGTAAATGATTATATTAAAAGTGAATAAATAAATGAATTAAGAAAAAGTATTTGGGAGAAGCACTTACCTCAAACCAGGCATTGTGTTATATAACAGGGACACAAATACTAAAGGGAGAAAGTCCCCACCCTTAAGGAGCTTAGACTCTAATGGGAGAGACAACACATAGAGGAAGCAGTAGTCACCATAGGGTTAGATAGAAATTTCAAGATTGAAATTATGTAACATTTCACAAAAAGATACTATATATCATTGTGCCAAGTGTAACAGATATGTCAAAAATAACATATATGTGTATGTATATATATATATATATATATATATACGTGTGTATATAAATTATTTATTTTCTGTTTTCAATATTCACTTCCACAAGATTTTAAATTCCAAATTTTCTCTTCTTCTCTCCTCACCCCCACCCCAGGACAGTGTGCACCACACCCACCCCTTCCCCAAAACTGTCCTCCTTTCTATCACCTCCCCTTCACCCATTCACTCCCATCTATTTTCCTGTAGGTCAAAATAGATTGTTGTACACTATTACCTGCATATCTTATTTCTCAACTGAATGCAAAAACAATTTTTAACATTCATGTTTAAAGCCTTGAATTCCACATTCTCTCCCTTCCTGTATCCCCAGCCACCCTCATTGAGAAAGCAAGCAATTCAATATAGGTCATGTATGTGTAGTCATGCAAAATACTTGCGTAACACTCATGTTCTGGAAGACTAACCACATTTCCCTCTATCCTGTCCTGTCCTGCCCTCCATTTATTTCATTCTCTCCCTTGACCTGTCCCCCCACAATAGTGTTTGCTTCTGATTACCCCTTTCTCCAAACTGGTGTGCCTTCTATTATCTTCCCTCTCCTACCCCTTTTCTCCTCTGACTTCCTGCAGGGTAAGATAGATTTCCATAGCCAGTTGAGTGTGTACTATTCCCTTCTTATGCCAAATCTTATGAGAGTGATACACTTATCCACTCTCACCTCCTCCTCTTCCCCTCCGTTGTAAAAGCTCTTTGTTGCCTCTTTTATATGAGATTATCTGCTACATTCTAACTCTCTCTTTCTCTTTCTCCCAGGACATTCTTCTCAAGAGCTACATTTTTTTTAGGTATCTTCCTTTCATATTCAACTCACCTTGTGCCCTCTGTCTACTTATACATACATATACACACACATACACACATGTATACCGATACATATACAGACATACATAATGTACATATACATGCATATATACATATTCATACATAAATATATATGTGTGTGTGAGTGTGTGTGTGTGTGGGTATATGTACATATTCCCTCCAACTACCCTAATACTGACTCCCTTATGGTTTCTCTTTCCTGTTTACCTTTTCATGTTTCTCTTGACTCTTGTATTTGAAACTAAAATTTTCTGTTCAACTCTGGTCTTTTCAACAAGAATGCTGTGACATTCTCTATTTCATTGAAATTCCATTTTTTCCCCTGAAGTATCATACTCAGTTTTGCTGGCTTCAATCCTAGCTCCTAAGACTTCTAGAATATCATTTTAAATCCTCTGGTCCCTTAGTGTAGAAGCTGCTAAATACTGTGTAATTCTGATGGTATGTCCCCAATATTTGAATTGTTTCTTTCTGGCTATTTATAATATTTTCTCCTTGACTTGGGAACTCTAGAAAATGGCTACAATATTCCTAGGAGTTTTCCTTTTGGGATCTCTTTCAGGAGGTGATCAGTGGACTCTTTCATTTCTATTTTAACCTCTAGTTCTAGAATAGCAAGGCAGTTTTTATTGATAATTTCTTGAAAAATGATGTGTAGGCTCTTATTCTGATCATGGTTTTCAAGTAGACCAATAATTTTAAATTATCTCTCCTAGATCTATTTTCCAGGTCAGTTGCTTTTCCAATTAGATATTACAAATTGTCTTCTATTTTTTTCATTGTTTTGGTTTTGATTTATAATTTCTTGATTTCTCATAAAGTCATTAGCTTCCATCTGCTCCATTCCAATTTTTACGGTATTATTTTCTTCAATGAGATTTTGGACCTCCTTTTCCTTTTACCCAATTCTGCTTTTTAAGACATTCTCTGCATTGACTTTTTGAATCTTTTTTGATAGTTGAGTTAATCTATTTTTAAAGGTGTTACTTTCTTCAGCATTTTTAGGTCTCCTTTAGCAAGCTGTTGATTCATTTTTCATGATTTTCTTGCATCTCTCTCATTTCCCTTCCCAATTTTTTCTCTCCTCTAACTTTATTTTCAAAATCATTTTTGAGCTCTTCCTTGGCCTTAGACAACTCCATATTTTTCTTGGATGCTTTGAATGTAGGAGTATTAACCTTGCTATCTTCCCTAGTTGTGTTTTGATCTTCTGCATCCAAAAGGATGGAAGAAAATGCCCTTTCACCAAGAAAGAAATCTTCTATCATCTTATTTTTCCCCTTTTTGGACATTTTCCTAAACAGTTACTTGACTTTGGTTAAGTGTAGTGTGTACTATCCCATGTTTCAGACTTTTGTACAGCTGTTTTCAGAGATATCTCTATAGACCTATAAGTTCTTAGTTCCTCCAAAGGAGTATAATCAAGGGAGAGGTGTTTACTCCTCTCCTGGCCTGTATTCTACTCTGTGAGCTTACACCATTTTCTGTCTTGGAGCTGTGAGTAGGATCTCCACAGCTGCCACCACATCCTCCACAGCAGCACTCTTGCATGCCCAAGGACTTCCACTCAGGATTGCAACACAGATCAGTCATTCAATTCCCCCACTGTCTGTAGGCCAAGGGCTCTGGAAGAAGCCACTGTTGTAGCAGTGGCTGCTATCCCCCAGGGTAAAGGCTGAGGCTTGGACTGGAGCTCGACCATGCTCCCCTCCCAACTAGACAAGAGAGCTTTCTCACTGACTTTTGAAGTTGTCTTTGGCATTTGTGGGTTGATAAATCTGAAAACTGCAGCAGCTGCTAATGATTCAGTAACCTGAGGCCTGCTCCAGTCCTATCTGTGGCTGCATGATCCACACTGATCTACGCTCTCCTCTGAGTTCAGTGCAGTAGACCCTTCTGATTGGACTTCCAGACTGTCTTGGGCTAGAAATCTGTTTCACTCTCTCATTTTATGGCTTCTGCTGCTCTAAAATTTGTTTAGAGTCACTTTTTACTGGTATTTTGAGGGTTTTAAGAGCTCAAGCATGTCCCTGTTTCTATTCTATCATCTTGGCTCTTCCCCCAAGTAAAATAACATTTTAATTTAAAATATACCTACTAATTCATCAAGATACAAGAAATCAGGAAAATAATAATGGCTAGTATTTATAAGCACTTAAAATTTGAAAGTGCTTTACAAATTTTATATTATTTTATCCTCAGAACAATTCTGGGTGGTATATGATCTTATTTTCCCTTTTCTTAACAGATGAGGAGAGGGGAGGAGCCAAGATGGCAGAGTAGAAAGGTTCACATATGCTACCTCTGAACCCACAGCTCATAAATTACCCATAAAAAGGAACTCCCAACAAATTCTGGAGCAGTAGAAGCCATGCAGCAACTGAGTAGAGGAAATTTCTGTTCCAGAGAGCTGTGAAAAACCGACACCAAAGGTACATCTCAC
>JAQQSK010008767.1:0-13367 GCA_028658325.1 Potorous gilbertii
GATGGAGGGAAATACAGTTAGTCTTACACAACATGACTATTATGGAAGTCACTTTCAAAACTACACAGATATGGCCTATATTGAATTACCTGCCTTCCCAAAGGGAATGGGTGGGGAGGGAGGGATGGGGACAAGTTGGAACTCAAAGTTTTAGGAACAACTGTTCTTGCTACTGGGAAATAAGAAATACAGGTAATGGGGAATAGAAAGCTATCTGGCCCTACAGGACAAAAGAGAAGATGGGGACAAGGGAAGGGAGGCATGATAGAAGAGAGGGCAGATTGGTGATAGGAGAAATTAGAATGCTCGGTGTTTTGGAGTAGGGTGAGGGGACAAATGGGGAGAAAATTTTGAACCCAAAATTTTGTGAAAATGAATGTAAAAAGTTAAATAAATAAATTTATATTAAAAAAAAAACAAAAAAATATTTCTTCATTGTTGCAAAGCAACAAGAAAATACTCATGTTGGATTCAATAGTTTTAAGCTGATTTAATTGCTAGAAATCATTACATTCTCAAAAGGTCTCAAAAATTTTACTCCTTTAACTCAATTCAACAAGCATTTATTAAGAAGGATGACATATCAGCAATTTTATGCTGGGCCCCTCATACCTGAGGAAATGTTCTCATTGTACCACAATTCCTTAATCTTTGGGTGCCTCAGTCTCCCTTTCTATAAAAGTGCTCTATAATGCTCACTTTATAGAACACCTCTAAGGATTAAAAGGATGATATCTTATAGGACACTTTCAACTACTCTGAACAAAACCATGAGTAATTGTAAGATTTGGGGTGCTTTTTTTCCTGACTTTGAGCAACGAACTCCCACTGACTTGAAAGAAGCTCCCCACACAGAAGGGAATTCTCCACCAGGAGAATGCAGTCCATTACTTTCATTACCATCGTCTCAGAACACACAGAATGGATATCACGCAAGACTAAAGCCATTCTGGTCACAGAAACTAAAGGCAGGGAAAAGAGTAAGGAAAGGGACAAGTACTTTAAAAGCTATACAATTAATCGGTACATCACAAAAAGTACTTTTTAATCCATTTAAATGAAGCTTTTAGTAGGCATATCAGTTATTATTCTCCCATGATGGCTATGTTCTAAGAATGTCTTTTGTTTTTGTTTTTTGAAGTGTCCAAGGAGAAGCTATTATGCTTATCATTTTTATTTAATAGATAATATGCTCTTTTCCCCACTAATCTCCATTAAGAATATCTTGGCCTAAAAAGTTACCACTGAAAGACCTTTTGAAATCTACCAAAATTTTAAGGTATGAAAAAATTTAAATTCTTAACATCAAGATGATGCTTTTAACAAAAGTGAAAAGGACCTGGAATAACGTCTTAAATCATTTAATTATGAGGGATAAGTAAGACATGCTACTCTCATTTGATTTACTTCTCATTGCACAAGAAAATTCCAAGATTAGGAGCAACCTTAGAAGACCTCTTGTGCAACTCTTTCATTCTGTAGTTGAGGACACAGACATTCAGCAAAGAAAAGTTAGTCGGAGACTGAAATTGAGGTCTCTCAGCTCCTGGCAGAATGTTCTTCCCACTATATCAGGATGTTTTCAGTAACTTACAATCAGGGAAAAAAGCAACAAAACAGATTCACATATTTGCATGCTACCAAAAAAATCTAAATGGAGAAAACTGTAAATAATTTCAAGTACAAACATTAGAATTAGAAAAAAAAACTGTTTCTGAAGGGTCACTGAATATAATTTTGGAAGAGTTTTCTGAATGTATGAAAGATTTATAAATGCATGGCTAACTTAGAAATCTGTTCAAACAGAATTTGCTTTTTCTGAAAGGTGCTTTGAAAGGGTACTCATGAAATGAGGTTTGCTTATAAGAACAAGAAAGCTTCTAAATAAGCCAACTGAAATAGCTTTTTAAGTTGATAAAACCACATCTGATTTCTAATCAGTAAGACCAGTAAGTTCCTACTGAATGACTACAATGAAACATTATACCGGGCAGCTCTGGGTACAACACTAGAAAGCATTCTACCTGCCTATAAGAACTTTACAATCTAGTTGGGGAGGTAAGATGTACATGCCATGAAAATCAGCAACTCATACAACAACATCCATGTTCCTGAACATGTTTTGTCTCCCCGTACATAAGCTCTTTGAGGGCAGGTTTTAAACACTTTTGTTTTCTCCCTATCTCCCACCCCCTACCCACAGCTTCACATATAGTGGGAACAAGGTAAAATCATTAAATACAAATTTGCATGCTGGGATGAGGGAAGGGGGTAAAGGGGAGATCAGTAGCAGGTAAGAGGAAAGAAAATGTAAAGGAAACTCAGATTTTACTATCTGCCAGATATTTCCTAAAGAGATGTGATTATAGTTCTATGAAATGAGCAATGGACTAGAAATCAGGAGACCTGGATGTTTGCTCTGACCCTGTGCCATCATTTAGGCAGCATGCAGCATTCTATCTACAGTCATACCACACTGAATGCACCTGATTTCATCTAATTTCAGAAGCTAAGTATGGCTGAGCCTCATTTGTACTTAGATGGGAGACCACCTAGGAATATTGGATATTGTAAGCTTTTCCTTTAGAGGCAGTGGGTGGCATAGGGGCTAGGCCTGGAGTCAGCAAGACCTGAGCTCAAATCTAACCTCAAACACTTAGTTGTGTGACTCTGGGCAGGTCATTTCACTTGTTTGCCTCAGATATGATAATAGTACCTCCTAAGGTTGTTTGTAAAGCTCAAATGATCTGTTACTTGACACGATGCCTAGCACATAGTAGGTACTTACTCTTACCTTCTTTTCCCATTGTCTGAACAGAACATGCACAGGAGAGCACTCTCCAGGACATTGCTCCCTTTCACAAAATAATAATAATGACAGGCAACATTTATATAAAGGCAATTTCAGCCCCTAACAGGTGTACTCTAACTATAATGTATAAAGCTTATTGTGTTCTTTTTTTAAATAAAACTTCAGCTCTGCAGAAGTAACCACTATGGGTACAGTTTTATTAGTACTTTTCTACTGTTAAAAGTGCACTTTTATTCCTTTAAAACTATAAAAAGTTTCTATGGACATTTGGTACAAATACTTCACACATGCAGAGGGAAGCATATTGTCAGTAAGTAGTTTCTGGCCAGAGATGGTGCCAATGGGTGGACTTTGAATCATTTCAGACACAATGAGGTTATTAAGTAGGGCGTTAAGACCAAGAAGGAGTATGTTATAAGTAAGTGAAAAGAGTATCTTCTCATTTGTGGTCCTGGTCTTGTCATTCTCTCTCTCTGTCTCTCTCTGTCTCTCTCTCTCTCTCTCTCTCTCTCTCTCTCTCTCTCTCTCTCTCTCTCTCTTCTCTGTCTCCATCCACCCTCACATTATATATCTTTCTAAAGCTTAGCTTCCCAAATTTTCAAAATAGGTACACTATGAACTCCTACCAATCTTACAGAGTTGTTCAATTAAATTCAACAAACATTTATTATGCTTCTATGTGCTAGTATGTGTCAAAGAGACTTAGGTCGCAGGAGGACATGATAACTATCTTCAAGTATTTGAAAGGCTGTTAACTCCCTTAAGGATGTGGTTTGTATCATTTTTATCTCTGTACCCAAGTCACCTAGCACAGCATCTAATACCTAGTAGATGCTTAATAAATGCTTGCTGATTGTTTGAACGACTGGCATGTAGAAGAAAGCAAAGACTTCTTCTTGGCCCCTGAGAGCAATTTTTAAAAACCTCTGACTAGAAGCTGGGGAAAGGCAGATAAAGACCCGATAAAGAGAAATTTTAGTAACAATTAGAGCTATGCAAAAATAGCATGAGATGCCTTGGGAGACAGTGGATTTTACTTGACTAGAGGTCTTAAAGTAAAAGTTGGAAAATCAAGTGTTAGGTGTACTGGGTACATAAGTAGCTAAGTGGCACCATGCACTTGAAGTCATAGACTTCAGGAACTGGAACTGAAATCTGGAAAGCATGAGTTTAAATTGGGTCTTAAACTAACTATATAACCCTGGGCAAGTCTCTTAACCTCTCTTTGCAGTTTCTTCATCTATAAAACAGGGATAATAACAGTACCTATCTCCCAGGGCTGCTGTGATGGTCAAATTAGATACTTATAAAGTGCTCTGCAAACTAGAAAGAGCTATAATTGTGCTATAATATTATATTATTAGGTTATATTATGTTGTATTCAGGTACAAGTTGGACTTGATACCCTGTGAGGTCTCCTCCAGTTGAGACCCTGTAATTATTTTAATGAGTTATTATTACAGTAATGAAATATTATCATTGAGCTCAATGTCCTTTCAGAAATAGTGTCCCAACCACAGCGTCCTCTTCATCTCTTCACTCAACCCTCATCTTCTCTCCACTTAAGAAAGCCACCACCCTGGTTCCAGCCCTCCTCATGGACTAGTTCAATAGCCTCCCATTTGGCTCCTCTGCCTCAAATCTCTCCCCACTCCAACCCGTCCTCCCCAAAGCTGGCAAAGTGATTTTTCTAAAATATGGTTTCAATCATGTTACACACACACACACACACACACACACGCACACACGCACGCACGCACGCACGCAAGCACACCCCACCTCCATCATACCCAATGAACTCCAGTGGCACCCTATTACTTCTAAAATCAAATGTAAACTTTTCTACTTGTTATTTAAGAGCTCTTCTACCTTTCCAGTCTTCTTACACAGGACTTCCCTCAATACAACTTGAGGATGATGGCTTACTTTTTGTTCCTTGCACACAACATTCCATCTCTGGTTTCTGCATCACTGCTCTGACTCTCCTCCATGCCTGGAATGCTCTCCCTCTTCACTTCTGCCTCTTTGAATCCCTGGCTTCCTTCATAAATTTGTATAAATTTCATCTTCTTGTAGGTGTCCCTTCCTAGTTGCTCATATCTCCAGTACTTTCTCTTCTAGAGTTATCTTAACCTTGTTCTATATCTTTTATTGATATGCCCCTTTCCCCCATCAAGATGTAAGCTTCTTGGAGGCAGGGATCATTTTTGATTTTTTTAAATCACAATGCCAGGAACATAGTAAGCACTTAATAAATGCTTGATTATTACTCAATTTTTGACATTAAAGTTATATACTAAAAAGAAAGAAGAGAAGAAGGCCTATCTATAGTACATTCATTGAATGGATCCCATGAAGAGGAGTTATAGAAAGCCATGACCATATGTCATAAGGATCTGTGTAAAGTGCTTTGCAAATGAAACAGTATAAAATACCAGTTAATGTAATACAACAGAATGTTGGTTTACAAATTTAATTAATTCCAAGATTCTGTTCATCACGCAATTAGTTCACATTACAAAGCAAATTTTCCCATAGGAAATAATGTAAAGTTGGATGATCAGTAGTACCACATCCCCAAAAATATTCATATAAAAATAATTATTTATAATTTTAAGTTTTTTATTCCTAACATGCCTGAAATACAATAGCAATTATTGGTACACAATATAAGTCAAAATTAAATAAATTAACCTTCACTTGACTTTTGAGAAGAGTCATGGCTGGAATGAGGGAGGAGGAAGAAGGGCTATTGCTCGGAAGGAGAATCTCCTTCTATGAGAACATTGGGGATTTTAATGTCTGGAATGTTCTCTCTTATGCTACTTTCACTAAAAGTCAGCCTAACACTACTGCTTTCACTTATTTTTGTTTTTTAGAATCACTTTCATGTTTTGATTCGTTGATTTTTTTTTCTTTATGTTCACTTCTGACTAGGAATCTATCAAATGATACTTGTTTTTGATGGTTTTGGGCGTTTTAAAATTAATTTATTTGTTTTCAGTTTTCACCAATCACTTCCATAAGTTTTAAATTTTCTCCCCCTCCCTCTCCAAGATAGCATGCAATCTTACAGGGGTTAAAAAAAATCCATTGCTCTAGTTGAGCGTCATCCCTTTGCAAGCTGTTCAAGTCCAAACATGATGTTCCTACTACAAATGTTTGCTCATTTTGCAAGACAAATTTTGCAAAAACTTTTTCCTCTTCCAGCAAAGCATACGTAAACCAGTTTACTTGTAAACTGAGGTTCTACTACAATAATAATCACAAGATGCAAAGACATGGAGGTCGGGGAGTAGGGGTTGTTCAGACAGAAGAAGCACAATTATTTGTAACATCACAGATACGGAGAGGGAATGGGACAGCACATAATAAGATGGGCTACTTGTGTGGTGTAGGCAGTACAAAAGACAGAGAAAAGTGAGTGTGAGCTGGTGCTGTCAGGGAAAATCTGGTAGAGAGGAGCCAGAAGGGTTATTCCAGCTGGAAAGATTATCCTAAGAAAAAGCTAAGAGGCCTGGGATATGGAGGATAGCAGTAAATAATTTGGGGACGAAAAGAAACATGTATAGTAAACACTCAATAAACCTTTACCGATTATACTAGGACACAACACAATGGAAACTGCACAACTAACAGATTTAAAACTGACATTTGTACTGGGAAATGGTTAGGGTTAAACAGGAGGAATGAAGTCACATCACTGCAGTTCACAAGACTCAAGCATGGCAGTTTTGTGACGATGCAGCCTTTGGAGGTACTCGAGAAGGGAAGCAATATAATGAAATGTGCGTAATTAAGACCAGTTGAAATATGCTGCAGAGTATCAGTGGGAAAACACTTAGATGGGAGGCTGTTAAATAATGATCCCAAAAGCAAGGTGACAGGAGGTGAACTAGGGTGTCACAGAGAGGAAGGACAGAAACAAATGGCATTAGGAAGGATGACTCACTAGGGCTTACTGATTGACTGGATAAGAGGGGTGAAAGGAAAACACTCAAGCATTACATCAAAGCTTCCATCCAGGAATCTGGGAAAACAGAAGCATCATTAATAGAAATAGAGAAGTAGGAGTAGCAGCATGAAGAAAATGAATTTAGTTTTCTACATCAGTGGTTTCAAACTCAAATAGAAACAGATTCTTACAGGATGCAGATTGACTCAGAAAACCACAAATTAACATTCTTTACATTATGTCATATTTTTATTTATTTCGATAAGTCTTTCTCAATTACATTTTAATCTGGTTCAGGCAGCACATGGCAGTTTCCCCCATGCAGCCCATGGGCTGACCCCAATGGAGATCTATGTTAATTGAAACTTGAAGTGCACCTGGTAGAAATGTCCCAAAGGCAGTGAGAAATACAGCGCTGGAGCTTAGGGGAGAGCTTGAGGCTGATGAGGCAGACTTCACAGACTTTCAAATAAAGAAAACCTTAGAAACCAAGAAAAAGAGGACCATAAAGTATAAAGAAAAAAATAGTGTGGGTCAAGTGCTGAACCTTAAGGACATCCACAGTTTTGGAATGATGGTTTCAAGAGGGCCTCGTGTTTGAGAAAATAAAGACTCCGCCAGAGATATAGAACCAGGATGATGTAGTTTCAACAAAAAAGTCAAGCGAGGAAAAAAATTTATAAAGGGATAAGTATGACTACAATCATTATAGTAAAAAACATTCTGCTGAGAGTATAAGGAGATGGGTGGTGAGGCACCGAGGCAGAAGGTGTTGATCATGGATTCCAGACATCTGACATCAAAAAGAATGAGAAAAACAGGACAACAAATAGATAGGGAAGCTTGATCAAGAGAAAGGAATTTAGGTTTTTTTGTTTGTCTGTTTTTCCCTGTGGGAGCTGGTTCCTCAAGAGGTGGCAAGGAACAGATTTGAAAACATAGGCTAATGAGTTAAATTCTAAGATCAGTAAAAACTTTCTCCTCTAAAGCTGTTAGGAAAGAAAAAAAAAAGAGGATAGAGTATACAGAGCATGAGCAGAGAGATATTTAGGTCAAGAAAGAGTAAATAAGGGTGAATTTTTTTTCCAAAGTAGGAAACAAAGGAATGAGGAACAAGAAAGTAGAAGTAGGAAGTTAAGAAACAAGAGAAATCGGAAAAACAAAGCTGCAGGCAAAAAGTCTGGAAATTCATAAAACATGAATAAAAGTATTATTGAATAGAATTTATTTAATAATATTTCCCTCTACTTGAATCTTACTCTATTGCTTTATTAGCCTATGCAATAAGCCCGAGTCTTTAAAGGACAGAATATTAGAGTGCAAACGCTTATACGCTACCAAGTGAAAAGGTCTCAAATATAAAAGAGAACATATCTTGAGGAAAACCCTAAATACATTTAAAAGAGTTTATCAGTAGGCTAGTCATAGGGTGATGTTTTTCAGCCACCATAATTCAAAAAGAATATCTAGTAAGGTGTTGTAAGGGTCCAAATACACACCCATAGAAGAAGTACCTGTCCCAAAAAAAAGCGTAAGATCCCCAAAGTATGAAAGGACACACATTTCCATAGTGCTTTAAAAGATACAATGCTACTTCTTCCAACAATGCTATTAGGCAGTAGATACAGCATAGCAGTGTTTTGCATAAAGTGCAAATTTAATAAATGTTTTAATTTCTTCATTTTGTTCTTTCTTAGTTTAGGAGAACATTGAAAGTCTAATATTTCACAGAGTCAAAGGATCCCAGAATTGGAAAGGACCTCAGGAATCATCTAATTCATACTTGAAAGAGCATGCTCAATAATGTGGTCCTCAAGCATGTATTAATATCTACTACGAGAGAGTTGTAAACTAGGTGATACAGTGCACAGCATGCTGAGTCTACAGTGAGGAAGATTCCCTTTCCTGAATTCAAATGTGACCTCAGACTCAGTGTGACCCTGGGCAAGTCACTTAACTGTTTGCCTCAGTTCCTCACCTCCAAAATGAGTTGGAGAAGAAAAATGGCAAACTACTGTAGGATCTTTGCCAAGAAAACCTCTGACGGGGTCACAAAAGAGTTGGACACATCTGAAATAACTGAACAACATGTGATGGTCATTGTGCTAGCCACTTAAGATACAAGTAGAAAAATGAAACATACAAGGATCTTCAAGTCTCCAGGAAGAACGTTTACACATATGAATAAATATAAACTACATATAGAGCAAACAGAGTAACTGAAGGGATGATACTCGTACCTTGGGGGTCAGAAAAGCTTCACATAGGAAGTGTATTTGCACAGAACTTTGAGGGGAATTAGAGAATAAAAAAGTGGAGGTGAGGGGTGAGGAAGCATGTTCCAGGAAGGCCTGTTTAAAGGCTCATCACCATCTCATCAAAGATGAGAGATGGAATAAAGGACACTTTGACTGAGATGTGGATAGTGTGAAATGGAGTATTTCTACATCAAGCTTGAAGAGGTAGGCTAGAATCGGCTTGTGAAAGGATTTCAATGTCAAACAGAGGAGTTAAGAGTTTAATCTTAGAGGCAATGGAGAGCCACTGAAGCTTTCCAAGCAGAAGAGTGGTACAGTCATACCTAATCAAAAGGAAGCGAAGGGGAATGAGCACTTAGAGCATCTATTATGTGCCAGACACTGTGCTAAGTGTCTTTTACAAGTATTCCCTTTTGACATAATTTTGATCTTCATAATAATCCTCCAGGTAGGTGCTATTACTATCCCCATTTAACAACGGAGGAAACTGAGGCAAACAGAGGTCAAGTGACTTCCTCAGGGTCATGCTGCTGGTGTGTGTCTGAGGCTGGATTTAAACTCAGGGGAATGAGTCTTCTTCACTCCAGGTTCAGCACTCTAGTTACTGTACCTCATACCCTTATATAGAAAATATTACTTATGTAGATGTTGTGTCTCCCAATAAAATGAAAGTTTTTTGAAGGCAAGGTTGGATAGTCAGAGAATCCAATGGTGAAGGAATATTCTAGGCAGGTGCATAAGTGCCTTTGTCTTTGTCTCAATACCCTTAGAATATAGCACAGTGTTTGGCACAGAGGAAGTACCCAAATTCTGGATAAATAATTATTGTATGAATTAATGAAATTAAGATCAAAAAAGTCATATCTATAGGGATGATTATAAGAATGCAATTCAAACCATTTCAATGATCAATGAAAGTAGCAGGGTCATATGATATTATCATACCGTTCTTTTCCTTTCTAATAAAACACACACACACACACACACACCAAGTTGCCACGTTAATTTATAGTACACATATATGAAAAGTAAATGAGAAATTTACTGATTAGTTTATTGGAAAGATAAAAAATACCCAGACCCAAAACTAAAGCCTAAGCACAGAATTTATTAAAAGCTTAGAATAGTTTTCAGTTGGCCAGAATAATTTATGTACAGCAATCCAAATATTAAAACCCTGAGGGCCCTTGCTAAAACTAAAAATTTTGGCCTTCGTTCTTTCCACACAATTTGGGTTTCCTTTCAGATTTGACATCTTACCAAACAGAGCCATCTGTGTTCCCTCTGGGAAAGGTTCGACAGTCCTATTTCCATTGACATGATGTTTGACTAGAAAAAAAAAGAAGAAATGCAAAATTTTAAAAGGAAGTCCATAAACACATATTGACAGACATATTGTAAAATGTCAGTGAGTCCAATTCTTCAGTTCTAACTCTAAAGGCACAAAAATAAGCCCTCAAGGCACTATATATACACATACACACACACACACACACACACACACACACACACACACACACACACACATATATGTAGAAGATAGAGAGAGAGAGATAGATAGACAGACATAGATAGATAGATGCATATCTGACTCTTCTTGGCAAAGATACTGGAGCAGTTTGCCATTTCCTTCTCCAGCTCATTTTAAGATGAAGAAACTGAGGCAAACAGGGTTAAGTGATTTCCCCAGGGACACACAGCTAAGAAGTATCCAAAGTTCAATCTGAAGTCAGGTCTTCCTGACTCCAGGCCTGGTGCTCTACCTAGCTGCCTAAATGTGTGTATGTATGTATGCATGGGTGCATGTATCTATGAACACATACACATACATGTATGCATGTGGCTGATGTGTATATGTGTTGTGCATGTGTGTTGATATAGCATATATGTTTGTTTAAAAAAAACAAAAGCCATTCCCAAATAAATGAGTAGTCAAAGGATATGAACAAGTAATTCTCAAAATAAAAATTCCAAACTAGTAACAACCCTATGAAAGAATGCTCTGTCACAAACAAAAAGAGAAATGCAAATCAAACAACTTTGAGGTTTCACTGCACACACAACAAACTAACAAAGATGACAAAATGCGAGAAGAGGCAATGCTAGACAGGTTATGGAAAGATAAGCAGACTACTGTATTGCTAGTGAATTTGTTAGGAAGTTAAACCATTTTGGAAAATAATTTGAGGGGCAGATAGGTGTCACAGTGGATAGAGCACTGGCCTTGGAGTCAAGAGGACCTGAGCTTAAATTGAACCTCTGGCACTTACTATTTGTGTGACTCCAGGCAAGTCATTTTACCTCAAATACCTCCAAAAATTAAAAAAAAAGTTGGAATTATGAAAATAAAATTGTTAAAATGTCCATACCCTTTCACCCAGAGATTAGAGTAATAGGCATATCCCTCAAGAAAGTATTTAATAAGAAGTGAGTTTCCATATACATCAAAATATTTATATTAACACCAAAAAACTATCAACAAAGCATTTACACACTGAATGGAGAATGGCTAACCACTCTGGTACATTAATATAATGGAGTATTACTGTACTGAAAGAAATGGATGAGATGCATACAGAGAAGCATTGAAAGATCTGCATGAAATGATGCAGAAAGTAATACGCAGAGCACAGAAAATGGAGAAAATGCCTAAAAGCATGTAAACAGAAACCACAAAAACAATCAAAAGTGATTGTTGCAAAATAAAAAGAATACATCTGGTTTGAAAGAACTGGTATGAGAAGATACGCCCACCCTACTTCTTTGGAGACATGGGAGATCCACTGGTGTGCCTTATGATGTATACATTTTCATACTTTCTCAATGTAATAAATGGTTTTGGTAATTTTTTGTTTCCTTTTTCACTTTCATTTTTTCTTAAAAACAATTTTTTATATGGAATAGCTCTTTGGAAAGGATGAAAAGTTTACTGGGAGAAATTTTGGTGATATAAAAACAAAAGATATCAATAAAATTTGATTTTTTTTTTTAAAAAGGGGGGGGAGAAGTATGGGATGGTTTATGCATCATTACATTTGAAGAATTAGGAAATTTCGTCAATAAACATTTATTAAGCCCCTACTAGTGTCAAATACTGTGTTAAGTGGTGAAGATGCAGAAAGGTAAAACATAGTCCCTGCCCTCAAGGGTCTCTAATGGGCAAGACAACAAGCAAACAAATATGTACAAACAAGATATGTGATATCAAATAGGAGATAACCAGTGAAGGAAAGGTAGTGATATCAAGAGGGATCAAGAAAGGCTTCCTATAAAGGACCTACATGTACAAAAATATTTATAGAAGCTCTCTTTCTGGTGGACAAGAACTGGAAATCAAGGGAATGCCCATCAACTGGGGAACAAGATGTGATATATGAACGTAATGGAATCTTACTGTGCTGTAAGAAATGATGACCAGGTGGGGAGGAGCCAAGACGGCAGAGCAGAAAGATTCACATATACCAGCTCCGAACCCACAGCCCATGGATCTCCTGTTAAAAGAATTCCCAACAAATTCTGGAGAAGTGGAAGTCTCGCAGAAACAGAGTGAAGGACATTTCCGTTCCAGAGATCCCTGAAAATCCAATCCCAAAGGTCCATCGTGCACCAGACGGAGCGGAGCCCAGCCCTTCCCTGGCTGCACGGCAAAGAGAGGAGCAGGCTTCAGGGACGGAATCTCCAGTAGCTGCGAAGGTCCCTCCACCCACAGACGCACAGGTTAGTGAGAGAGACTTCTGGGCTGGCTGAGAGGGGAGCGGGGTCTCCATAACTCAGGCATCCTCGGGAGGCAGCGGCAGAGGGAGCTGGCAGCCAGAGACTCCCAGAGCAGGCAGGAGCTTAGTAGGAGCTCCATTACAGGTCTCTGCATAAACCCCTTGAGGGAACTGAGCCTGGGAGGCAGCCCTGCCCCCACCTGAGCACCAGGAATAAAGCTCCCATTGAATAGCAGCCAGGCCTGCCACCAAAAGCCCTGAGGCTGGGAAGCAGCATTTGAATCTCAGACACCAAGCACTAGCTGGGCGAACTTGGCAGGGGTGGAGAGGACTCTCAGAAGTCAAGTAACTGGCTGGGAAAATGCCCAGAAAAGGGAAATAAAGAAGACCATAGAAGATTACTTTCTTGGGGATCAGATGATTCCCCACTTCGTTTCTGATGCGGAAGAACAATGCTTCCCATCAGGGAAAGAAATAGGAGTCAAGGCCTCTGTATCCCAAACATCTGAAATAGATATCCAATGGGCTCAGGCCATGGAAGAGCTCAAAAAAGATTTTGAAAATCAAGTTAAACTGGGAAGAGAAATGAGAGAGATGCAAGAAAATCATGAAAAACGGGTCAATACCTT
>JAQQSK010008768.1:0-13366 GCA_028658325.1 Potorous gilbertii
AATAATGTAAACTGAAATTTGGGTCTGCATTTTGGAAGAGGAGTTTAGAATAGGAATGTGGAACAGGAATTGGTAAGTAGAACTTGGAGCTCTAATTTAGAATTAGTACTTGGAGTGGAATTTAGAATTAGAATTTGGAATTGGAATGTGGACCTGAAATTTGTACCTGGAATTAGGAATTGGAATTTCTAATTAGAGTGTGGAAGATGAATTTGCAATTGGAATTTCGGTATTAATTTGGTATGGATTGGGAGGTTCCAACTGAATTTCAAACATCAATTAAACTCTGAATTTCTAAATAGAATTTTTTGTAATATTTTCGTATTAAAAGTTTGATACCTCAATCAGTAATTATTTAAGTGCTTACTTGGTAAATACTATGGATTTGGTATCATATATTGAATGAAACTACAGACACATGAGACATGCACCTGGGGAACCAAAGATGTACATATTAGAGGACCAAAGACACAACCATATCTCACCCACTTTGAATGGCTAGTTGTAGAATGTATACCCTTGTAAAGATCAATGAAAAAAATATGGATGGTATTTTTTTTGTTTTAAAGAGATCAAAATTTTAGTATGGAACGGATCTTAAAGGTAGGCGTAACTGATTGCCTTATTCACATTGAAAAAACATAGCATAATGTTTGTCACCTAGCTATTAGAAAGTAGACTCTTGCTTGTCTATTCTGGGCCAGGCCTGACTGACTGATTCATTCAAGATAGAAATGAAATAAGACACTTGGAGACCATATTGCATTTAACAAATGGAAGTCTATACAATACAATGGAAATTATGTTCAGCAGACATGCAGCCTCCAATACATGGCTATATGGAAATACACTCAGTCAAATCAGCCCCCAGGGGCGAATCAAGATGGCAGAGTAAGAGGAAGCATTGGAATCTAGTTCTGCCCCCACACTAGAAAATGCACCAGACTGAATTCTGATTGGAAAAGCCAAGAAGTCACAGTGAATTGGACAAGTCTGTAGATGTAGGAGACAAGACTGGCAATATCACAAAGTATCTATGGTAGGGAGCATTCCAATCCCCCGAGACTAACAGAGGGCTGAGATAGTATTAGAAAGAGAACCCAAGGTTTCTCTCAGCAGGCCCTGGGTATAGGAACTGGTGCCATCGGCCAGCTCTGTTTATTACCACTTAGGACCAAGTGATTAATCAAGGGTGAGGAATAACTGAGCATGGAACCAGTACTAGGGAGAAAACAGTAGTTGTGTGACTCTGATCCATGGATCACAACACAATATTCCATGTGAAAGAAGAGCCTACAGTTCAGTCACTTTGAACCCATAGAACATCCCACTAGACCAATAGTAACTGAAACAGCAATCTGATGAAACTCCCAACCAAAAATAAGGTGATAGAACCAAACCTAGACCAGAAACTCTAGAAATCAGACCAAGGAAGCAGTAAACAGATGTTCTCTTGAGATCACACTATTTTAGGAGCCCAAACTAGGCCCTAGATTGAGCTGGGAAAGCAATAGAAGGACATGAGAGGACATGAGCTCAGGTCAGACATTCCTACCACCTCTAGAAGTGTGCAGAGCCTTGCACTAACATTAAGTTCATATTCAAGAAGTAAATTAGCAAAAAGGGAAAATGAAACTAAAAAACTACTTGAAATAATTAACTTTAGTAGAGTACAGGATATAAACTAAGCCCACTTAAATATAGCATTTCTATATATTACTGACAAAGTCCAACAGTCCGAGATAGAGAAATTCCATTTAAAGAAAATATAGATAATATAAAATATTCAAGAGTCAACCTGCCAATATAAACCCAAGAACTATAGTAACACAATTACAAAACACTTTTTCACACAAATGAAGTCAGATCCATATAGTTGGAAAAAACATCAGTCACTCATAGGTGGGCTGATCTAATATAATAAAAATGACAATTCTACCTAAATTAATTTACTCGTTTAGTGCCATACTGATCAAACTACCAAAAAATCATAGAATTGGAAGAAAATACTAACAAAATTCATCAGGAAGAACAAAAAGACCAGAATAATGAAAACAAATGCAAAGGAAGGTGGCCTAGCCATACCAGATCTAAAACTTGTTTATGGAGCAGCAATCAACAAAACTGCTTGGTATTGGCTCAGAAATAGAATAGTGGATCAGTCATTGACTAGAGTAATCTATTGTTTGATAAACCCAAAGAATCCATCTTCTGGGATAAGAACTCACTATTTGACAAACACTACTGGGAAAACTGGAAAATAGTATGGCAGAAACTAGGCATAGACCAACATCTTGTGTCATATACCAAGATAAAGTCAAAATGGATGGTAGATTTAGATATAAAGGGTGATACTATAAATTTATTAGGAGAGCAAGGAATAGTTTGCCTGTCAGATCTATGAATAAATGAAGACTTTATGATGAAACAAGAGATAGAGAACATTATGAAATGAAAAATGGATAATTTTGGTTACGTTAAATTAAAAAGATTTTGCACAAACAAAACCAATTCAACCAACATTAAAAGGAAAGCAGAAAGCTGGAAAACAATTTTTACAGCCAGTGTCTCTGAAAAAGGGTTCATTTCCAAAATATATACAGAACTGAGTCAAATTTATAAGAATAAAAGTCATTCCCCAATTGTTAAATGGTCAAAAGATGTGAACAGTCAGTTTTCAGAGGAAGAAATTAAAGCTATCTGTAGTCATGAAAAAATGCTCTAAATCTCATTGGATTAGAGAAATGCAAATTAAAATAGCTCTGAGGTACCACATTACACCTATCAGATTGGCTAACATAAAAAACCAGAAAAATTATAAACATTGGAGAAAATGTGGGGAAATTGTAGCACTAATCCCTTGTTGGTGGAGTTTATCCAACTATTCTGGAGAGCAATTTGGAACTATACTCAAAGAGCTATAAAACTGTACATACCATTTGATCCAGCAATACCACTTCTAGGTCTATATCCCAAAGAGACCATAAAAAAGGAAAAAAGACCCATATGTATAAAAATATTTATAGCATTTCTTTTTGTGGTGGCCAAGAACTGGAAATTGAGGGATGCCCATCAACTAGGGAATAGCTGAACAAAATGTGGTTTATGAAAGCAATGAAATACTATTGTTCCATAAGAAATGATGAACAGGTATACTTCAGAAAAACCTGGAAAGACATATGAACTGATGCTGAGTGAAGTGAGCAGAACCAGGAGAACATTATACACAGTAACAGCCACAGTGTGCAAGGACTGTTTTTGATAAACTTAGCCCTTCACAACGAGGCAAGAACCTAAAACATTTCCAAAAGACTTGATGCAAAATGTCATTCACATCTAAAGAAAGTACTATGGAGTTATGTTACGTTTTGTTATGTTTTGTTTTTCTCATGGTTTCTTCCATTCGTTTTAATTCTTCTATGCACTGTAACTAATGAAAAAATGTGCTTAATAGGAATGTATGTGTAGAGCCTATATAAGATTACATGCCATCTTGGGGAGGGAGAGGTTAGGAGGGAGAGAAAATTTGGTACTTATGCAAGTGATGGTCGAAAACTGAAAACAAATTAATAAATTTGGGGGAAAATTTTAAGAAAAAGAAATGATGAGCAGGCAAATTTCAGAAAAACTTGGAAAGACTTACATGAACTGATCCTGAGTGAAGTGAGCACAACCAGAAAAACATTGTGCACACAGTGAGAGCAACACTGTGCAAGGACCAACTTTGTTGATAGATTTAGCTCTTCTCAGCAATGCAACGATTGAAGACAATTCCAAAAGATTCATGATGGAAAATTCTATCCACATCCAGAGAAAGAACTATGCAGTCTGAATGCAAACTGAAGCATGCTATTTCTCCTTTTGTTGTTTTTTTCTTTCTCATGGTTTTTCCCTTTTGTTCTAATTCTTTACAACATAACTAATGTGGAAATATGATGGTTGTACATGTGTGGCCTATATCAGATTGCATCTTAGAGAGGGGAGGAGGGGAAGAAAATTTAAAACTCAAAATCTTATGAAAGTGATTGTTGGAAACTATAAATAAATAAATGCTAAAAAAGAAAAGAAAATCACCTTGAGAACTATATGGTGAACATATTCGTGTGGGGAGATCAATTAGAATTCCATTGTAGTAGTCTAAGCAATATTATACTACAGATACTTATCTAAGCATCAGATGAGAAACATTAAAAAAATCTATTCTATAGTGAATTTAAATCTTATGTTAAAAGATAAGGGCTTTAAATCTGATTTTTTTTATAGTTTTCCCTTTTGTTAAATAACTAGCTCATTGGGGGAAAAAAGGAAAATGAGGGGGGAAAATCCCACCATAAAAGCCATTATGGTGACAAGATAAGCTTAAGATGCAAACATAGAAGACAATGATTTGAAAAAAAATCTATAGGCAAAGTCTCAAAGATAAATGCACCTTGGACACAAGTCTAACAAGAATTCCTAGAAGAGTTAAAGCAAGCATTAAAGAAGGAACCTTTTAAAAAAGGATTTTAAAAAAGAAAATGAAAGCAATAGAGGAAAGAATGAGAAAAGAGACAAGCACTATGGAAGAAATATATGAAGAAAGAATAGAGGAAAAGGAGTTATAAAATCTCACAAAAGAAAATAATTCTTTGAAAATTGTGTTATTGAGTCCAACTCTTTAGATCAACCCTGTAGATCATACCATCCAGGGGGTTTTCCTGGCAAAGCTCCTGGAGAGGTTTGTCATGTCCTTCTCCAACAGATTAAGGAAACAGAGATTAAGTGAATTGCCCAGGGTGACATAGCTAGTAAATGTCTGAGGTTGGATTTGAACTCAGGCCTTTCTAATTCCAGGCACTCTATCCATTGAGCCACCTAGAAAATGTGAATTAGAAAAATAGAAACTAATGACTCAATGAGATATCAAGAAACAATTGAAGTCAAAAGAGTGAAAAAAATAGATGAAAATGTGACATATCTCATAAGAAAAACAACTGACTTGAAAAACAGATCAAAAGGAGATAATTTAATAATCACAGGACTACCTGAAACTATAAGCTAAAAAGCATCTAAACATCATACTTCAAGAAATCATAAAAGAAAACTGCATAGACATCTTAGAATCAGAGAGCACAACTACTGTTGTATTTGTCCTTCATTGCCAAAGAAGACCATGCCATCACAGAAATGATGACATGACTTGCACTTGTCTTTGTTTTGAGTGAGGGAAGGCTGTGTAAGGTCATCATCCTCACTTCTCCTCCAGAGCCATCTGAATCCAGTGACCCTATATGCATCAAGATGACTTTTGATGACTTAGGATGCATTGGGAGATCTTGACCTCTTTAGGCCAAGGTCCATTCAGGTACTCACTTAGGGTGAGGCAATGCCCATTCATTGAACAGGCCTGTTTAATAAGTAGCCAGAGGATGGCCCCTTTAATGAGGCAAAGAAAAATAAAGACATCAGACTGTAGAAAATAAAAGAACCTGTCAATCATATCCTGAGAGAAACCCCCAAAAGAAAACTCACAGGAATACTATATCCAAAATCCAAAACTCCCAAATCAAAGAAAAAATAGTGCAAGTAGTCAAAAAGAAAGAATTCAAGTATGGAGGAGCCACAATACAGATCACACAAGATTTAAAGGAGTGGTAAGCTTAGAATATGATATTCTAGAAGGATATAGGCTTACAATCAAGAATAATTTACCCAGGAAAATGAAGAATAATCCTAGAGTGGAAAAATAATTTAATCTTTTATGAAATAAAATTTCACTTTAAGCATTCCTGATGAAAAGACAGAGTTGAATTGAAAATTTGACATACATACATAGGAATGAAGAGAAGCATAAAAAAGATAAACATGAATGAACAATCATAAGGGACTAAACAAGATTAAATTGTTTACATTCTATATGAGAAGATGACGTGGGTAATCCCTCAACTTTATCATCATTAGGACTTATAGAGGGAGTCTAATGGAAAGAGTTATGTTTGGATGTTCTCAAAAAAAGAATGGACTGAATGGGGAGATTCTGCACTGAGAGAAAGGAGAAGGGAGAAGAAGAAAGGGAAAATTATCTCACATAGCTAAGGTGTAATAAAAGGAATTTATACAACAATGAGGGGCAATGGGGTGGGGTGAACAACACTTGAAACTCACTCTTATCTGAACTAGTTAAAGGAAGAAAGAATACACACATACAGCTGGGTAGAGAAATACAACTTACCTAACAGGTAAATAGGAAGGAAATGGGATAAAGGAAAAGAGAGTTGAGGAAGAGAGTAAGAGAATGGGTAGATTTTTACTATAAGCAAGGTATTAATCAGAAGTAACACAGATTCTTAAATAGGAGGCATGGGGAAAAATAAGATAGATATTAGAGAATAGGATGGAATGAAATATGCAGCATTCACATCGGTGAACTTGAATGGGATCAATTCATACATAAAATGGAGCAGAATAGATTAGAAACCAGAATCCAACAAAAGAAACAAACATGAAACACAAACATATACATAGAGTTAAAATAAAGGGCCAGAGCAGAATCTATAATACTTGAAGTGAAAAAGGCCAGCTTGTCATTCATAAGTTCAGGTAAAGCAAAAGCAAAAGTTAACCTAATTTAAAAAATAAGCAGTGAAATTACATTTTGTGAAAAGGTACCATGGACAATGAATTAATATCAATACTAAATATATATTACTAAATGGCACACCATCTAAATTCTTAAGGGAAAAGTTAAATAAAGTGTAGAAGGAAAGAGCGAACAATAATACTGGGGGACTTCAATTTATCCTCTCCTACATCTAGATTCATCAAAACAAAAAATGAATAAGAAAATAAGGGCCTAATCAGAATTTTAGAAAAATTTGATATGCTAGACTTTGAGAGAATATTCAATGGGAATATAAAGAAGTATGCCTTTTTCTCAATTGTACATTCACAAAAATCAAACATGTATAAGGGCATAAAAACTGCCCAAACACATGCAGAAAAGCATTTTTACCAACCATAATGCAATAAAAGTATATTCATTAAAAGGCCTTTGAAGCAAAGATTATAAAGTAAATCAAAGAACAAATCATAGAAACAATCAAAAATTTTATTAAAGATAATGTAACAATGAGACAACATACCAAAATTGGTCAGATGTAGCAAAAGCAGTAATTAGGGGAAATTTTATATCTTTAAACTCTTTCATCAATAAGAGAGAAAGAAGGGATCAAGAAATTGGGCATGCAGCTAATACAACTAGAAAACCACTAAATTTTAAAACTCCAATTAAATACCAAAATAGGAATCCTGAAAATCAAATAAAAGATGAACAAAATTGGAAGTTAAAAAAATTAACTTAATAAATAAAATTAGAAGTGATTTTAAAAAATAATAAAATAGATAAGCTGTTAGCTAATTTAAGAAAAAACAAATTACAAGTATAAAAAATGAAAAAAGATGAATTCACAACTAAATAAGAAGTAATAAAAGAAATTATTAGGAGCAACTTTGCCTAAGTATATGCCAACTAAACTGACAATCTTAATGAAATGAATGAATATTTACAAAAATATTGATTGTCCAGATTAACGGAACAAGAAATAAAATATTAAATAACCCTATCTTAGAAAAACAAGCTGAACAAGCCATAAATGAACTCTCCCCCACCACCTCCTCAACATCCCAGGACTAGATGGATTTACAAGTGAACTTTACCAAACATTTAAAGAATAATTAATTCCAATACTATATAGCCTATTTGGAAAAAATAGGTAAAGAAGGGGTCATACCAAATTCCTTCTATGACACAAATTTGATCTTGATACCTAAACCAGAGAGTCAAGACAGAGAAAGAAAACTATAGACCAATTTCCTTAATAAATACTGATGCAATTAAATGCAATGAGGATAAGTTAGAAGCATTCTCAATAAGATTAGAGATGAAACAAAGATGTCTATTATCACCACTATTATTAAATATTGTACTGGAAATGCTACCTCTAATAGAGAAGAAAAAGAAATTGAAGGAATTAGAATAAGTAATGAGGAAACAAAACTATCATTCTTTGCAGATGATAGGTTGGCATATTTACAGAATGCTAGAGAATCACCTAAAAAACTATTTGAAACAACAACTTTAGCAAAGTTGCAGGATATAAAATAAACCCACATAAATCATCATTATTTCTATATATTACCAACAAAGTGCAGCAGAAATAGTCTCTAATAGTAAGAGAAATTCCATTTAAAATAACTGTACACAATATAAAATATTTGGGAGTATACCTGCCACAACAAACACAGAACTATATGAGCATAATCACAAAACACTTTTTACACAAATAAAATCAGATCTAAGTAACTGGGAAAACATTGGTTGCTCCTGGGTAGGCTGAGCTAACATAATAAAAATAACAATTCTACCTAAATTAATTTACTTATTCAATATCATACCAACCAAACTACCAAAAATTATTTTATAGAGCTAGAAAAAAAATAACAAAATTCATCTGGAAGAACAAAAGCTCAAGGATATCAAGGGAATTAAGGTGGGGGAAAGGCAAAGGAAGGTGGTCTAGTCATACCAGATCTAAAACTATATTATAAAGCAGTGATCATCAAAACTATTTGTTACTGGGTAAGAAATAGAATGGTGATTCAATAGAATAGATTAGGTACACAAGACAATAATCAATGACTCTAATGATCTACTGTTTGATAAACGCAAAGACTTCAGTTTCTGGGATAAGAACTCAATATTTGACAAAAACAGCTAGGAAAACTAGAAAAGTATGGCAGAAACTAGGCAGAAACAAACATCTCAAACCCTATACCAAGATAAGGTCAAAAGGGGTACATGATTTAGACATAAGGGATGATACCATGAGCAAATTAGGAGAGCAAGGAATAGTTCGCCCATCAGATTTATAGAGAACAGAAGAATTTATGACCAACCAGAGACAGAGAACATTATGAGATGCAAAATGGATAATTTTGATTATATTAAATTAAAAAGGTTTTGCACAAACAAAACTAATGAAACAAGATTAGAAGGGGAGTAGAAAGCAGAGAAACAATGTAAACAGCCAGGGTTTCTGATAAAGGCCTTTTTTCTCAAATATATAGCAACATGATCAGTTCATTACTTCAATTTATTTTACCCTCTACTTCTAGGATATCAGGGCAGTTTTCCAGGATAATTTCAAACAACTTCATGTTTTTTAATTATGGTTTTTAGATAGTCTAATAATTCTTAAGTTATTTCTCCCCAATCTATTTTCCAGTTCAGTTATTTTTCCAATGAGATAACACATTTTCTTTTATTTTTTCATGTTTGATTTTATTTTATTGGGGGGTTTTTTTATGTTTCATGAAATCATTAGCTTCCACTTGTCCAGTTCTAATTTTAAAGGAATTATTTTCTTCAGTGAACTTCTGTACCTCTTTTTCCACTTGATCAATTCTGCTTTTTAAGTAGAAGTTCTTTTCTTCAGTAGATATTGGTGCCTTTTTTTTTTAACACTATTTAGCCTATTCTTTTTTTTTTTTAAGGTGTTTTTCCTTTGGTATTCTTTTGTGCCTCCTTTGCCAAGCTGTTGACTCCTTCTTCATGATTTTTTTGCCTCACTTTCATTTATTTTTCCAGTTTATTTTTTACCTCTTATTTGATTTTGAAAATTCTTTTTGAGCTATTACAGGAATTTGGAGGGTGAAAGGGCAGAGACCAATTCACATTTTTCTTTGAGACTTTGAATGTCACTGTTTTGACATTGTCGTCTTCTGAGATTTTTCCTTTTGATTTTCCCTGAAATTATAGTAACTTTCTAAGGTCAGGTTCTTCCTTGTTGTTTAGTCATTTTCTAGCCCATTTCTTGACTTTTAGCTTTATGTTAAAGTTGGGTTGTGTTCCCAGCATAGAGAGAACATTTCCAAACTTCAGATTTTTTGTACTCTCATTTTCAGAACTAGTTCTGCAGGTTGACAAGTTTTTAGTTCTTCCAAGGTGGTATGGTTTAAGGTGTGATGTGCTCTCCTGGCCTGTTTTCTGGTTTGTAAGTGACCACAAGCCCCCTTTTACACCCTGAAACTGTACCCAGGGTCTCTGCTTCTTCTACTAGTGTACCTCTTATTCCTGGGACTATGACCCAGAACCATGTATGGGCAATGCAACAGAGGCCTCCTCCAGTGCCAACAAAGGGTGCCCTGAAATTTCCTTTTGACCAACTATCTGAAAACCGTTATCATCTGTGGACTAAGAACTCTAGAAGTTACAGCCCTCAAGACCTGCTCCTGACTTGTTGGGGTATGGCCTGTACTGGTGCAGCCTATGCTAGACATTTCTCCACTCTTACCCCAGTGAGACAGATCTTTCCTGTCAACCTTCTGAGTTGTCCTGGGTTGGTCAATTGTTTCACCCCTTTCTTTTGTTGGTCCTGCTACTTCAGAATTTGTTTTGAGGCATCATTTTAAAATTGTTTGGAGGGGAATTTTGGAGTGTTCAGGTGAATTCTTGCCTTTACCATTGTGGCTCTGCCTCCAAAGTATAATCTTGAAATAGCAGCTTTATCATTATAATTCTGAATAGCAGAATTGTGTCCTTACTCTCAGAATTCATATCCTTGACAAATTGATTCTATCTTAGGAAAGAGGGTAAGTTTTTCAGTCCTGAAGTTTTTTGGCCCTGGCCTTTAATAATACTTAACCAGTAAAGATGGACTGTTTTTGGACATGGTTACATTCTTTACCTTTTCTATCCCCAGCATGAAGTTGCTAAGAGTTTGAAGTCCCAAAGGTTCAAGTTGTCCTCACTTGGAAAATTGTTTTATAGTATGTTTGGACAATGCCTCCTCTGAAAGGAATTTGGAGGACCAAGGGATACAGATGCTGAGGGATGCCTTCCTTTCCAATGCCAAGACCAACAGACCTTTCATCTTCTCTGCCATTGCCACCTAAGGTCTCCCGTACTGTTATCTGTCCCATCTATGTTACCTAAGGATCCCTGGTTCTTTTCATCTGTCTCATCACTCTGAGAACTTCTGGGCCTTTCTATGTGCCTTGTAGCTGAACTTTCTTTTGTGTTGTCTCCTCTTATTACAATGTAAGGTCTTGAGAACAGGAACTGGATTACTTTTAATATCTATAACCCTAAACCTTAGCACAGTGCTTGGCACATAGTAAGCATTTCACAAATCCTTTTTCATTTGCTCATTCATGGGGAAAACCACCTCTACTTAATTATAGTTAATGTGAACTTACACAGGAGAAAGTGAATCCCTTAGCTGACTTGGTAACAATATTGTGTTCCTAGATGAAAGTGAGGAAAATTCTTTTTCCACTCCCCATGAAAGAACACAGCCTCTCAGAAGATTCCTCTAAAGGGGTAAAGATTCAGGATTGCCTTTCTCCCCCATGGTGCTCCTAGGGAGAGGGAGGTCCTGGCTAGTGGGCCCAGGATCACTGTGTGGACTGTGATATACAACAAATCTCTATGTCACCTTTGGCCTTGGGATAGGTTGCCTATAAGAGGTAATACTTAGCTACCTTAGTACAGATGATCTAGATGGTATGGATAGAACTCTGGGTCTGGAGTCATGAAAACCTGAGTTTAGATTTGGCCTCAAACACTTATTCACTGAATAATCTTGGGCAAGTCAATTAAGCTGTATCTGCTTCAGTTTCCTTATCAAATTGCAATTGGTCTCAAAAGGGGACAATAATTGCACCTACCTCCCAGGTGTTATGAAGATAAAATGAGATCTTTGAAAATGGTTTGCAAACCTTAAAGTACAATATAAATGCTAATTGTTATTATTTCCCTTACAAAGGAGGAAACCTTCAAATCTGAAAGACAAAGGGAAGGAAAGAACTAATCCTGTACATCCACATTCTGGTTCCACAGTCTTACTTGGCTTGCCTCACAGCAAGCATACCCCTCTCCTTTTGGGGGAGTATAAAAATAGCCAGTCAGAGATCAGTCACTGGAAGAGAGAGTGGAAGGACAACCCCTTACACCCCGCTCATCACTCTCTTTACTTATATCTATGTGTATATGTATCTGTCTTTATATTCATATATATATATGCATACTTTTAAATGTGTGTGTGTGTTTTAAGGTTTACTAAGGAGTATGTGAACACATAAAAAATAGCAAAGAAACTCATTTATCTAAATCCTAGCAAAACAGAAATCAGAGAAATAGGTGAATACATATCAGACAATATAGAGTGAAGGAGCTCTTCCACTGAGAGTGAGGTAACTCAGCTCCCCCAAGACTGTCCTTGATCTCATCCAAGGAGAAACTCCCTGTAGTCTCTAGAGTAGCAAGCTGGAGATAGGGACATGATGAAGACTGCCATTTCCATTCATGTCTCCTCAGTCTTTTCCTTCAGCAGCCTGAGTTGTGAACTGCCTCTCCCATTTTTCATTTCTAAGTGCCAGAATCACCCACAATGACTCAAAGCTTGAAGACCAGAAGCTTGATAGGGGGCTCTCACCTCAAGAATCTCTGAAGAATCCTAAAGGAGGACTGGTAAAGTCCACACAGAGCAGGGCATGGATCTCCATGAATAAGGAGAGTGTCCCCTACCAATCAATGATCTTTGGGACAGGGGTTTCTTGCTTGTTGTTAATTCAGTTATATCCAACTCTTTGTGACCCCATTTAGAGTTTTCTTGGCAAAGATACTGGAATGGTTTGCCATTTCCTTCTCTAGCTCATTCTTACAGGTGGGGAACTGAGGCAAACAGGGTTAAGTGACTTGCCCAGGATCATATAGCTAGTAAGTATCTGAGTCGAGGTATGAACTCAGAAAGATAAGTCTTACTGACTTCAAGACCAGCACTCCTTTTTCATTCAAGGATATACATTGATATTCATTGTAGCTCAGCACCATACCACTTAGCTACTGAGAGAATTTACACTTGTAAATTTACATGGTTTGTACATAGTTGTTTTCATGTTGTCTCTCTCCCTCCACAAAGAGATTTTAAGCTCCTTGAAGGCATGGACTTTTAAATTTTTCATCCGTTTTTATGGTAAGTGTATTCATTTTTTAAAGTCTAAACTTGATTATAATCCATATATTTTCAGTGGAGTTTAAATGAGGTGAGTTCCTGGCCCATTGACTTCAATGTTTATTTACATCTCAGACAAATTTCTTGATGTTACATTGTATGTTGCAGTATCTGATCTCCATTGGAGAATTTCTGTAATTCTGGAACAATTCTACTTTTTTTAAAATATAAATTTATTTGTTTAACTTTTTATATTCATTTTCACAAAATTTTGGGTTCCAAAATTTTCTCCCCATTTGTCCCCTCCCCCTACCCCAGTACACCGGGCATTCTAATTTCCCCTATCACCAATCTGCCCTCTCTTCTATCATCCC
>JAQQSK010008769.1:0-13365 GCA_028658325.1 Potorous gilbertii
GGTGCTTCACTTTGCCTCTTGAAAAAGTTTTTCGGATCCACAGCAAGAGGCAGGGAAAACTAAACGACCTTGAGGATGGATTACCAAAGGATGTTGATTGACTCTCTGAGGGACAAATACAGGAAGGTTCTGTTCTGTGTTCGCCAAAATTAGGTAGGTGCATCAACTGCAAATAGGAGAAAGGAGGGAGGGTCAGCAGCTGAAGGGAAAGCACCAAGGGAAAGCTATAACTGAGTAAGGGAAACCACAAAGTACCCATTTCTAACCCAAGCAGAGTGTTTTGCTGAAGGACCGTCTGCTCCAACTTGGCCTCCCCTCCCAGCTCTACAAGGACATTGCCCAAAATAAGAACGTTGTGGCCTACTTTCCCCTTCATTCATGTACAATCCCTTGCGCAAGTTGTATACCTCCCAAGAATTCTACATCTTCAAAAGGCTCCATGTCCTCCAAGTATTACGTTCACTACACGTGCCCCATGTATATTAGCTCCCCAAATCCCATGACTGATCCACACTCTTTGTGTGGCTTACACTCTCCAGTTAGTGGAGGTGACACGAATGATGAACAATGATCCACTCGCATGAAACATATATCTTAAAACCAAATGACTCCTACAAACGAGCCCCCTGCTACACATTTAACCTACACTGTATGTGTGCTCTATACCCTCAAGGTGCCAATTGCCACACAGTAACCCTACACTGCTATGTACAGTACACTGTATGTTTCCCATATACCCTCCAAGTTCCCTGTGAAATAGAAAACACCTACATCTGATGTGTGCCCTGCATCTTCGGGCTGCCCTATGCCACACAACAACCCTAAACCCTATATATGTCCCACTTCCACTATTTGTCCCATGCCTGACTGGTGACCTAGACCCTGTGTGTGCCCTATACCCTCTAGGTTCCTCATTCCACACGATTGTCCTTGATATGATGCATGACCTCCCTCTTCAAGTTGTACAACACCCCACAGAAAGTCTGTCCTCTGTGGGCCCCAAATCCCCTAGGTGCCCCACATCACACAAGAATGCCACATCCCAAAGTGTGTCCTATACCCTCCAGGTGCCCCACGCCACATAAAAACCCTATACACTAAATGTGGCCTATACCCTCCAGGTGTCCAATGCAACACAGGTGTTTTACATCTTATGTGTGTCTTATGCCCTCCTGGTTCCCCACGCTAAATAATAGTGCTACAGTCTTTGTGTGCCCTATATTCTCAGGGTGTGCCATGGACATAATAAGCCTAACCATTTTTGTGCCCCATATCCATCAGATGCCCCATGCCTCACAGGAACACTACAATCTATGTGTGTACTATACCTTCCAGATGCCCCATGCCACAAAATAATGCTACACTTTGTGTGGGGTCCACATCTTTGAGATACCCCATGCTCCCCAAGAATCCTTTGCTCTAAGTGTGACCTAAAATCTCCAGGTGTCCCATGCCACACAAAAATGCTACATCTTATGTGTAACCCACATCCTCGAGATGTCCCATGCCACACAAGATACCCCATGCTCCACAAGAATCCTACACCCTATGTGTGCCCTCTACCCTCCAGGTGCTCCACACCACACAATAACCCTATACATTATGTGTGCCCTCTACCTTCAAGAGGCTCCATCTCAGCAACAACCGTACATATTATGGGTGCCCCTCATTCCTTAGGTGCCCTATGCCTCACAGGTATCTTATGCTGTATGTATACCTTGCACCCTCCAGGTGTCCCATGCCGCACAATAATGCCGTAATCTTTGTGGGCTCCCATCCTTGAGGTGCTCCATGCCACACAAAAACCCTACATGTTATTTGTGCAAAATACCCTCCGGGTGTCCCATGCCCTACAATTGCCCTGCACCTTAAGTGTGCCCCACATCCTTCAGAAGCCTCATGCCGCACAGGTGTCCTACATTCTATGCATTCCCTATACCCCATGCCACACAGGTGTCCTGCACTCTAGGTGTGCCCTATATCCCTCCTGTGCCTCATGCCACAAGGTAATTCTACACTCTATGTGTCCCTTACAACCTTGAAATGCCCCACATCGTAGAAGAATCATACATCCTATGTGAACCTTTTACCCTACAGATGCCTCATGCCACAGAATAATGTGAAACCTGATGTGTGCCCTATACTCTCCAGGTGCCCCATGTCACACGTATGTCCCAAATCCTTTGTGCCCTGACTACTCCAAGTGCCTTTCACCACAATGCTATCCTGCACTCTTTATGTGCCCTATATGTTCTTTATAATACTTTTCCTGTTAAGGGCCCCCTCCCCCAGCCACTCTGTTCCCTTTGACCTCCAGGGACTACATGCCACAGAAGTCCCCCTCATTCTGTATATGTCCCACACACTCCACATAAAAACCCCACAGTCTGTATGTTTGCCAAACCACACAAATAATTCATGTGCTATGTTGGTCCCACACTTTCCAGGTACCCCATGAAAATAAGTGTCCCACACCTTCTGTGCACCCTACAACCTGCAGTAATCCCATGTCACATGTGCCCCACACCCTGTATGTGTCTCCTGTCATAAAATTGCTCCATACGAGAAAGGTATACATGTATTTATGTATATGTTTATGTGCATATGTCTATATACATGTGTTTGTATATGTATTCGCATGTACATACATGTATAGGATTACGTGTGCATATTTAGATATTTTGTGTATTTATATGTATATATATATACATGTGTGTAGGTATATGTATATATATGCATATATCTGTATGTATATAAATATGTGCAGAGATATGTGCACACTTCCATACGACATGTATGTGTGCATGCTTTTTTTGTGTACACGTGTATGCACACAAACCCACATACATGTATCTCCCACAGCCTGTGTATTGCCCCTACCTGCAATATCCTAGGTTATATATGTGCCCCATACCACACAGGTGCCACACATATGCCATATACTTCCTGTTCCCCTTATCCTCCAATTGCCCCATGACACACAAGTTTCCCAGACCAATACGTGCTCCATGCCCCACATGGACAACACCCTATATATACCTCACCGTCTCTGTGTACACCTCTGTGTGCCTCATTTCACACAAGTGGCTCACACTATCCAAGGGCAATGAGTTCCACCAGGTCTTTTACCCTTCGCATTTAACTTGCTTACATGGCTTTCCTAATTCTGTTTCTTTTCTCCAGAACTGCTCTTTTGAAGACTTTTGATGGTGCCATTTTACATTTCTCCAGGTCCCTTGTTGGATGTTCAAACCCATTGCTCCCATTCCGGGTTCAAAGATATCCTCTAGGTTTTCTTGGAAATTTTCCTCCACTGTGGCCAGCTCAGATGGTCTGATGTCTTTCAATGGCATGTCTAGCTCACGTTCACTAAAAGACTTTACATTGTCCAGAGTTTGAAGTGTAAGATTTATGACGATATCTTGGCCTGATGTTTCTTTCTTCTGGATATATCTGCCACTGTCAGTTGCTCTGGATGTTTCCTCTTTATTGTTGGATATCTGTTGTACAGGGATGTCAGAGGAGTCCTCCCAGGATTGAAAAGGATGGAAATAACCAATAGATACACTCAATTCACTAGGACTTCAGTCATCACAGAAGGAACTGCCATATAGGTCTTCCGAACTTTGGCAGGTGGGACTTTTAGAAGATGTAGAGTTGAATAACAAGGAAGAAACTTCAACAGACTTGTTTCTTTCCTCAAGACTTTGGTGATTCCCTGGAAGAAAGACGAAATGAGGTAACAATTCCTTCACTGATTATCCTTGGATCTATTGCATTCACCTTCCAGAAATTTCTCAGAGCAAGGGGCATTCTTGGGCTCAGTTATCACTGTATCCTCACTGGGTACTTGGCACTACCTCAGTTTAGGCAGAACGCTTTTTCCGGACTCATCTGTGTAACTCTGAATAACTCAACCTCTGTTGGGTCCCAGTTTCTTCAACTGTAAAATGAGGGCATTAGTCCCAATGACCTCCAACGTCCCTTGCCACTCTATGTCTGGGAGTCACCAAGCATTTATTATACACCTATGCTGGACCTGGCCCTAGAGACACGAAGTTCAGAGAAATAAATAATCCCCACTTTTAAAGAGTTTCCATTCTAACATGCAGTGAAGAATATGTATAAGGTTATGCAGTATATAAAACAAAGTCACTAAATGTAAACATATTAGGTAATTATAAGCAGTTAAATCCAAGGTAGTTCATGAGGAAGGGCAGTGGCATTTGGGGACATTCAGAAAATTTCTTGCAGAAGGAGGTGCCTGAGATATCTCTTAAAGGAGGAGATTCTATGAGGCAGATGGATGGAGTGGCCTTTTAGATAATGGATGGAGAGTCCTGCATGAAGAACCCTGAGAAGCCCAGTTTAGGAACATAGAGTGAGGGAGGGGGACTGAGGTCCAGTGAGACTGGAGATAATCCTGGGCCAGGTGGTGTGGTCTTTAAAGGCTAAATGGACGATGCAGTATTTTATCCAAGAGGCAACAAGTAGCCGCAGGAGTTGATTGTCAGAGTGAGAGGTTCAGATGTGCACGTAAGAAAAGCACTCTGACAAGAGTATGAAAAATGGACTAGAGAGGGGAGAGACTTGAAGGAAGGAGACCAAGGAGGCTGCTTCAGGTGACAAGGACCTAACCCAAGACTGAGGAACCTGTGGTCTCTAAGCACATGTGACCATCTAGGTCCTCAAGTCAGGCTTATTGAGGGAATCCACACTTCACAGAAGAAACCTTGTGAGTAAAATAATAAAAAATAAATATTGAAATAATATATCTATTTTAAAGACTAAATAATTAAAAGAAAATAAAAAAATAAACAATGTAAATTAAGGTATCGAAGTTAATTCAAATATTCAAGAATTAAAATCGATTTGTTTATATAGATTCAGTCATTAACTAAGATTTTAATTTACATTAAATGAACAAATAAATAAAATATGTTATTAATTCTATGAATAAAAATTATATACAAATTATTTATTTAAATGTATAAATTATAAATATAAATATATGCATCACATAAATATGTAACATTATTGTATATAAGTGTATATCCTTTTGTAATCAGAATTTATATTAAATAAAATATTTGTATAAATTTGATAATTTTACAATTAAAATAGCCAAATAATAGGTATTGAAATAAATTCTATAAAAATTTGACTTAGTCAAAAGGCCCCACCCAAGCACCTAGATGGGCATATTTAGCCCTTTAGGTCTTCAAGTGCAGCCCTCTGATGGAATCCAAACTTGACAGAAAATATATCTGTAATAGAATAATTAATAATAAAATAAATGTTGGTACATCAATAATTAAAATTTAACTGTTAAATGTTTAAAATTTAATTAAATGATAATATATGCTAATAATGTATTAATATTCAAAAATTAAATGAATAAAATTAATTTATTTACGTTGGTTTTATAACAGTTTAACATTATTTACATTGTGGTGACAAACTTACTTTTATATTAATCACATAAATGAATATAAATGTATATTAATTGTATATATGTTATGCAAATATAGAATACAATTATGTGATCAAAATTTATATTGTTATTAAAACATTTATATTAATTTGAAAGTTAATTTAAAAATTAAGTTAATGAAATAATAATAAGTAATGAAATAAATTCTGTAAAACTTGGACTCAGTAAATGGGCTGGACCCAAGTACCTAGAAGGTTACATGTCACCTCCAATTCATAGGTTCCCCAACCCTGGGCTGGGGAAAGGGGGAGATCATGGTGGAGGTGGAGAGGTGATTTCGTGGTATGTGAAATGAAGGGAAAAATAGAAGGAAACTCATCTCTACTGGCCTTGAATTTCTCCCTCAAGTCAGAGAGGGACAGGGAACAGGGGAGGGCTGGGGGGCTTGGGAGTCTTGGGAGGGGAAGGGAAGGTTCCCAATAGCTTCCATGGACAGAGATCTCTGATTTTACATGAACCCTGGTGCCCCGAAATGTTCCTTCAGGACCCGTCTCACTTCTTTTACAATAATGCCCCTTCCCTTTCCAGTGAATCCTTCTTTGCTATTTCATGAAAGCCTTCATCCCTTAATAGATTTTCTTTCCATGGTTCAAAAAGATGCAAAGGTCGTACTGGATCTTTCCTTTGTGCTTTGACCTCTATGTAAGGTGGGGTTAGGGGAAGAGGATAGGACATTAAAGGGGGCTTAAAGAGCAAGAAAAATCAGGTCAGCAATTAACTGGTACCCTCTTATTGTTATGGGGCATGGCTGAAATGACCTTCACACACACACACACACACACACCTTTTAAGATTCTGCCACAACTCCCCCCAATTTGGCCCACCCCAGACCATCAGTAAAAGGAGAAGAAGAATCTCCCACATTTGCTCTGGTAGGTCAGGGGAGGTCAATGGCAGATTTTCAACAGAAAGTCCTGATGCAGGTTCCTTAAAACCCATTTGTCCCTACTGGTAAGTATCCCTCTTTCTGCCCATTCTAATCAAAAAGTGAGGAAAACACTTTTACGTGAAAGAATCTGAAAAGAATAAGACACTCCAAATGGTCCCCATTCATTCAGGCCAGGTGAATTATTACGGTAGCCCAGACAAAGAACCCCCTGGGTACCTTCCGGAACACAGGCACAGGTAAGGTGCCTGACTTCACCTCACCTCTTTGGGTGCCATAATCGACAGACAGGGAGGTGTCTGAGAAACCTGAGTGAGTGAAGCATCTCACTGCTAACTGAGTTCACTACAGGGAGATCCTGACAGGGTTTGATAGACTTAGCCAGCAGCCTGAACAGTGCTCTGTTGCCTAAAGTTTTTGCCTGCAGGAATCCCACCCCTCCAGGGTGAGTGTCATCACAAAAGGTCCTGAGGTGGATGATCCTTGATGACACCACGGATTGTAGCAATGGAAGTGGCCAGTAGTGGGGGCATGCAGCCCAATGGTCCAAGAATCTAGGTAGGAGTTGACTCTTAAAGGGGCCAAGGCTCACCAAGAAGGACAAAGGGGATAGAAAGGACTGAAGAAGAAGAGGATTTTAAGGCCAATGGAAGTGTTTGGGAAGAAATACCAAAGAATGTGGCAAAATTTAAAGGTCTTGGCTTTGGGAGGTCAACAGAGGGAAACCCCACACCCCCCACCTTAAACACACACCCACACACAATCATCATGACCAGCACAAGGTAAGAGAAAAGATCAGTAAGACAGTTGAACCAGAATTCAGAGAAGTGAAAATGTCCAGAGGTACCTCTCCTCACTTCTCTGCAGAGAAGGATCATGGGTATGTAGCACAATTCTACTGAATTCTTCTTAAGACTTTGTTAGAAGGGATGGCTGTCTATGATGGGGATAGGGACTGGAAAACAGAGGTAATAGCTCAAAATGTTGGTTGGTTGGGTTTGTTGTGTTTTTAAAAATCTTACAGTGGGTATCCAACTGACGAAATGGAGGCGGGTGAGAGCAGAGAGGCCTCTTCATAGAAATATGGTGGAAGTTCTAGCCCTAAGTACTTTAGGGAAGAAATCCTCTGGCTCCCTGTGGAGAATAAATGCTTCTGATTTGAGATTTGTCCATGTAACAGCAAAGTGCTACCTTTTTAAAATGCACTGTAGCTCATATTTTATATCTGTATACATCTGTATATCTGTATACTTATATCTTAATACATGGCAATAAGAAAAATTCGGGACCCCTTCCCCTATGTTTGATGGCTTTTTACTTGAGGAGAGACAAGTGGAAAGGAAAGGACTCAGGCTGGGAATGAGAAGACCAGGCTTCCAATCCTCCTTCTGATGCTGATCTGGGTAATCTTGGGCAAGTCCCTTCTACTTCCTGCATCTCAGTTTCCCTCCTGCTTGAAATTATTTTTTTATTATGTATTTACTTAGTTATTGTCATTTATTTATTATTATTAACATTAGTTTCTTTATACTGATTTCCATAATTAATGAAAATTATTCACATAGATTATACCTGTTCCCTTTCCACTGAATTCCGGTTTGCTTTCTAATGAAAACCTTCTTCCCATAATAGAGTTTCTTCCCATGGTTCAGAAAGATGGAAAGGTGACCCGGGATTTTTCTTTGTGCTTTCGCCTCCATTTTCTTAAGTAGGGTTGGGGAAAGGGGGAGAAAATTAGAGTGGGCTTAAAGAGCAAGAAAAACCAAGTGAAGAATTAATCAGAATGCTCTTCTACTTATGGGGCCTTGCTGAAATGAGGTTCACACCTACACACACACACACACACACACACACAGATATCATGACCAGGACAAGGTAAGTAGAAAGATTAGCAAGACAGTTGAACCAGAATTCAGAGAAGTGATAATGTCCAGAAAGTGACTCTCCTCACATCTCTGCAGAGGAGGATCATGGGTATGTGATACAATTCTACACAATTCTTGTGAAAAGTTTGTTAGAAGAGATGGCTCTCTAAGGTAGGGAGAGGGATTGGGAAATAGAGGTAATAGATCAAAATGTTGATTGGTTGTGTTTTGTTTAGTCTTTATAGAACCTCTTTCAGGTGACCAGATGAGGAAATAGAAGCAGGTCAGTGAAGACAGGCCTCTTGGTATAAATATGGTGGAGGCTTGAGTCCTAAGTGTATAGAGGAAGAAATAATCTGGCTCCCTATGGACAATAAAAGCTTTGCATATTCTAGTCTGGTGTCCTAATTTGGAGATTTGACCTTCTAACATCAAAGTGGTTACTTTATAAAATACACTAAGAGTATATTTTATACCTGTATATGTGGAATCGTAGGTTGAGGCCAAAAAGCAAAATAGCGAACATTTCTTCCTCTGTCCCCTTGTTTAAAAGGGATGTTTCAAAGTACGATAGGTTTTGTAGCTTTAATTGAAGACAGAGAAGTGGAAAGGAAAGGACACAGGCCTGTAATCAAAAGACCAGCCTTCAAATTCTGCTTCTGATGCTGACCCGGGCAATCTTGGGCAGGTCCCTTTCCCTTTCTGGGCGTGTTTCCCTCCTGTGTAAAATGAAGGAGTTGGACTAGGTGGCTCCTTAGGTCCCTTCCAGCTCTGATCTAGGAATTTTTGTGAGACCTTGGACAAGGCTCTTCCCTTCCCTGGGCCTCAGCTTCCCCGTATACAAATGAATGGTTTGGACCACATAATTTCTCTAGAGCTTAGGTCATGTGATCTGGCTGAACAGAGCAGAAAAGATTTACAGCACCTCATGGCTAGCCTCATCAGGCTCTAAGTTGGGCAGTATCACAAAGTGTCCAAGAACTACCCTGACTTGTCCTCTGAAGTCTCTCAATATGTGTGTGTGTGTTCCTCCTTTGCTGCTGAAGAAGACCACACCATCAGATAAATTATGGCATGACTTGCACTTGCCATCGTTTTGAGTAAGGGAGGGTTGTGCAAGTCACCAGCCTCACATCTCCTCCAGAGTCGTCCGAATCCAGTGACCAGATATTCATCAGGACAACTGGAGATGACCCAGGATGAGGCAATTGGAGTGAAGTGAGTTGCCCAAGGTCACACTGCTAGTGAGTGTCAAGTGTCTGAGGTGAGATTTGAACTCCTGACTCCTGCACTGGTGATCTATCCACTCCACCATCTAGCTGCCCAAGTCTCTCAATAAACAGACCTCAGAAATCACATTTTCATGGTAGTGAGTGGGGGAGCAGAAGGAGAGATTTGTTGTTAGTTTGATTTGTTTTCTGTTTTTATGGCCAACTTTGACCAGTAGAGAATCCTTTTCCAACAGGGAGGTGGACCCTGGCTCTGAGAATTTGAAGAGTGGAGGCCCAGGGCAGACACCAGCTGGCATAGCTCCATGCCCTGGCCTTTCTCATGATACTGTGACTCATTTCTTCTGTGTTCCACCACTTGTAGCTTTTCTGAAGTCTTATTTTCTATTGATATCTTTTGTTTTGACATCACTTTCATTCCTAAATACATCCTTCCCCCACCCCCGCCCCCAAACCCAAATCAAGAAACCTTTGGAAAAAAGATTTAAGAAAAGAAAATAAGTTCAGCAAAACCAAAGCAACTTATCCATTCTGACATTATGTATGCTCTTCTAGACCCACAGGCCCCCACTTCTGCAAAAAGGGGGAAGGAGGGCTACACGCTGTGTTAATGATTCTTAATCTTATCAGGGTGACATTCTAGCGTGTCTCTCATGGGGTCTTGGAGTGTGGGGTTGCCAGAGTAGAGGAAGTAGGGCAATGATTTAACTCATGGGTGGGGAACCTTTACCCTGAGGCCACATGTGGCCTTCTAGGTCCTCAAGTGTGGCCCTCTGAGTGACTCCAAACTTCACAGAATATATCTCTGTAATAAAATAGTAATAAAATAGATATTTAAATATCAGTGTCTAAATTTTAAATATTTAAAATTAAATAATCAAAATAAAATAATAAATTGTACACTCGTATTAATACAATAATTCAATGAATTAAATTAATTTATTACATTGATTTAAGAACTAAAATTATTGATTTCTATTCACATAGTAATTAACCAAAATTATATATTAATTTTACAGATGCATATAAATTTTACATAGACATAACTGTACATAATTTTACATAAATTACATGTATATGAATCATACACAAATGTATTAATACACAACAATAAATGTTATATAAATATATATTGAACATTTAGCTTAATTAATTAAATATTTATATTAATTGTGGAATTAATTTTCAAATTTAATTAATAAAGTAACAAAAATTAAAGAAATAAACTGTGTAATGCATGAATTTGGTCCAACGGCCACACCCAATCACCTGCAATGCCATATGTGGTCCTTTAGGTCCTCAAATGTGGCCCTTTAATGGAATCCAAACATCACAGAATAACTCTCCTAAATAAAATATTTTATACTGAAATAAATATTTAAATCTTGATGTTCAAATGTTAAATATGTAAAATTAAATAACTAAAAATAAAATAATCCATAATAAAAATTAATGTATTTATATTAATTCAAAAATTCAGTGTTTTAAATTAGTATATTTATACTGATTTAATATTAATTAAAATTGTTAATTCATATCAGTTTGAGAAATAAATGTATTAATTGTATAAATATGTACAAAATATATGAATATACAAAAATATATAAAAATAAATTTTACCTAAATATATAAATAGTACATATAAATATACATTTCTATATAAACATTATTTAAATATATAGAATATATTGAAAAGTTACACTGATTCATTTAACATTATATTAATTTGATAATTAAAATTAATCAATGAAATAATAATAATAAAATGAACTGGCTAAAACTAGGACTCAGTTGAAAGACTTCACCTAAGGACGTAGAAGGCTCCATGGGCCACTGTGTCCTCAAGTTCTACCCATTGATAGAATCCAAACTTCACAGAAAATTTCTCCTTAATAAAATAATTTATAATAAATTCCATATTTAAATATTGATATTTAAATTTTATGTTTAATAATTAAAATTGAATAGAGAACATAAAATATTCAATAATATTGATTAAGTTTTTTGCAGTAATTCAATGATAAAATGACCAAAATTATTTAGCTACAGGGTTTAATAATTACATGTAATTATTTATATTGACGTAAAGATTAATTAGAACTACATAATAGCTACACAAATATGTTAATTATATAAAGTACAAGTATATAAAAATTATGTAGAAATATATGATTAATATATAAATTTCTTCTTATAGAAACCATATATGAATAATTAAGTTACATATGAGTATATTTTTATATACGAATATTCATAATAAAAATCAATATATATTAACATATGCATATATATGAATATATGATATAATTTTACATAATTGCGTAAACATGAGTTGAAGACATTAACAAGATATCTGAATGGATTTAATTTAATAATCAATTTTAAAACTCTATTAATGAAATAAAAATATGTAATAAAATAAATTGGGTAAATGTTGGACTTTGACAACAGGTTGGACGCAAGTACCCAAAAGGTCACATGGCCTTCTATGTCCTCAGGTGGGGCCCTTTGGGGGATTCCAAACTTCACAGAACAAAGAGCTTTAATAAAATAATTGATATTGAAATGAATATTTACTATTTGAAGTCAGAGAATTAATACAGTCAGTATGAATCAGTTATATTATTAAAGTTAATTCAATAATTAAAAGTTCAAAATTAATTTATTTGCATGGGTTTATTAAATAAATGAATTATTCATATATTTTTTATTTTATAATTAATCAAAATTATATATTTGTTATCAAAATATATAAAAATTATTTATGAAATATATGTAAATATAAATCAATATTAATATGCAAAATATATATACATTATACATAAAATCTTCAATAGTGTATAATATAGGTGATAAATATTTACTTATATAAATAGGTAACAATATAAATTTAATTTATTATAAAATGTTAAAATATTGTCTATTATAATACAATATCTAATCCCTAATATAATTACATTTAATTATATGATCAAAAGTATATTGATTAATTAAAATATTGATATTAATTTCATAATTAATTTTACAATTATGTTAATGAAATTATAATGAGTATTAAAATAAATGAGTTAAAATCTGTATTCAGTCAAAAGTCCCCACCCAAGGACCTAGAAGGTCACATGACCTCCAAGCCACACGTTCCCCATCCCTGGACTAGAAGACCAGAGGCAAGCATGGTCGAGGTAGAGAAGTGATTTCAGGAAATGTGAGATGAAGGTTAAAGTAGAAGGAGGCTCATTTCTACAGACCTTGATTTTCTCAGTCAAGTCAGAGAGGGTGTCCTCAGCTGAGGGAGAGGGGACAGGGGGAGGCCTGGGAGGCTTGGGAGGGGAAGGGAAGCCCAGAAATTTTCCCTTACGTGCAGTTTCGCTTCTTCTAGAATAATACCTGTTCCCTTTCCAGGGAATCCTTCTCTGCTTTTTTCATGACAGCATTCATCCCTTAATAGGTTTTCTTCCTGTGGTTCAGAAAGATGCAAAGGTTGCACTGGATCTTTTCTTTGTGCTTTAACCTCCTTTATCTAAAGTGGCGTTGGGGAAAGGGGGGAGAAAATTAGAGTGGGCTTAAAGAGCAAGAGAAACCAGGCCAAGAATTAACTGGCACCTTCTTATTGTTTGGCGCCTTGCTGAAATAACCTTCACACATACCTACACACACACACACACACACACACACACACACACACACACACACATACACCCTTAAGATTTTCCCAGAACACTCTGTCAGTTGACCCATTCTGAACCATGAGTAAAAGGAGAAGAATCTCCCAAATTTTTCCTGGTAGTTCAGGGGAGGACAATGGCAGATTTTCAAAAGAAAGTCCAGTCGAAAGTTCCTTAAGACCAAGTTATCCCTACTGACTAGTAGTCTCTTTTCTACCCACTTTAA